>JANIJG010017092.1:199558-216570 GCA_024611175.1 Megaceryle torquata
TTATTAAAATTTCTCACCACAATGAATAATAATCTTTCCACATAAAAGGATATTACTTTGACCATCTTAGTAGCAGACATCTCCATGAATTCTCGCATGCTTTTCAACTTAATTTCAGTCTTGTTTGGAATAATTTTTAAAGAAGAAAAAAAAAAGTTTTAAATACCCAGCCTATTTCAGACACTAACCTGGTGTGTTGTTTAATGGTCCTTACCTTATCTCTGGAAAAAAAAAAATCACATGTATATTGGTGAATTTAACTAACTTTCTTATAATATTATAACTTAATCCCTCAAATTATTCCTTTCTTCCATATGTAACTGAGTTAGTCTGAATGAAGAATTTAATGTAGGTAACAATTTGCATTGAGGAAGTTGTCACAAAGAGAATCTGAGACCTTGCACTGCTCTCTTCCAATGCATCTCATGTACAGTTACATTAAAAAATAACTTTAAAATGTCACTTGTTTTATAGCAGCTTCCTCCTTAGAACAAAAGATTTTTTCCAAATGTTAGTGAATTCTCAAAAGGGTTCTGTAAGAGGGCAGTTATGTGAATTACTGAAGATGGCACAGGAAATCTCTGGTACAAACTGGGAACACACCCTGGCTCCCAGTTTTGTGTAGTAGCTGTAAGATCTCTCACCCAGCTGTTTCTTTGCTAATATGGAGAACTCGAGATGAAGAAAATATGACCTAAATGATAAACAGATAAGCAAATAATAATATGCTGCAAATTAAGGCAGGTGGCATTTTTTCTGAATTCAGAGTGAACACTGGCAATATACTTTATTAAGAACATGACTGAAAACCTGTAATGATGTTGCAGAACGTTTAAGTGATGCTGCCTTGAGCAAACCTGCTTGCAGGGTTGAGTTGCACTGGGCCAGCTAGTAGCTTTTGCTTAATAAGCATAAATATTTGTACTGGTATCTCAAACTTCAGAGCACTGCCTTCGAAAATGTGTTTGTCAGGGTGAAAGCTGGATGGCATCAAGCTGCTCAGACTAATTATGATCATGCAGAGCTGAAGAAAGTGACACAGGTTTCACTGACAAATAAGATATGCGCTCTTAGCTTGAGAGGATTCTCACTTTTAACTTATGGGGTTCTTTGAATTTAGAAATATTCTGTGAAGTAGGAAAGGAGATTAATCAAATGCCATAAAACCCCACTGGATCTAATATTCATCCAGAAAAATTCTACTGATCTGTAAGTACTAACTGTCAAAAGAATTGCTGTTTCATTTTAAATATTTTATTGATGAATGTCCCAAAACAAGACTTGATTGCAGCTAGAAACTGAGACCTCAGCTTTTGTCCTTGTTTCTGTCTCACTAGTACACCACAGAGACTAAAGCAGATACGATTTCCAATTTCCCTGCCTGGCTAACATTTGTTACAGGGGTGCAGCAGTAGGGCTCATGAATTTAGACTTGCACATGGACTCTCCTGTGCTGAGGCTCATAGTCCTGTTTATTTTAGTTTCTTTTTTTGAAACCAGCATGAAAACCTAGACGATGTGTCTGCTTACAAATGCCTGTTGGAGAGAGGAGGAGTGTCTAGCAAAATCAACTGCAACTTCATAAGCCCGACACAGGCCAATGGCAAACTGGCAAATGTCCCTTCTCCCCAGTATCCAGGAGGAAGTACTTTGTCATACGTGGCAGGCTGCACTAAATGGTCAGTCCAGTTAGCCTTTGTCTGATGAAGCCCATACATATGGAAACGGCCTCTTGCTTGCCTTTAGGGACCTATTTAAATGTAACCTAGAGGTAATAGTTTCCAGTCATAAAGAAGCCTTACATTCAAATTCATTTCTCTACTCTCTGTTACAGTAGCTGAAGTTTATTCATGCTGTTCTTCGGGCACCCAGAGGAATGGGATATACCATAGCAAATATTTTACTGCAGTTATAGATCTATTATTCATGCTTCTTTTTTAGATGAAAATTTCTGTGAATATATTGGAAAAAAATCTTGGAGACAATTTTTTTTTTTCTGTTGTGTAGTTTTCTTTTCCTGGCTTAACTAAAAAAAAAAAAAAAAAAAAAAAACCCAAAACAAACAACCCAAACACACACCACCACCCTTCCCCCAAAACAACTTAAACCAAAACAAACACAAAACAAACCCAAAAAAGCCCAACCAATGGCAACAAAACACACACACACAAAAGAAAAGCATCAATACTTTGATACTAACTTTTAAAAAATGTGGCTAATTTTGATACCTACTTCAAGGGAATGTTCCAAATGCAAAAGATTAAAGAAGCTTCATTTTCACCTGTTTAAAAAAGAATAAAGTGGGGGCAAGATGTGTAAATTAAAAATAAACCAAACATTTTTACCTCCAACAGGGGCAACAGTGATGATTGACTAGTTGTGAGTGAATTTATGTGCACGTTTGGCAATAAATGCAGAGAGCAGGCAATACACGCTACAGAAGTAGCACTGTACAAGTATCCCTAAATTCACAGGTGTTTTTTGAACAATCATTTGCTCCTTGAGGTTCTCAGTCTCCAAACAATGATTCAGGATATTGTATTGTTGTTTGTGGGTAGATTCTGAATACCCAGAACATCATGCCTCTTACTTCAGGAGTTCACCATCTAGAAGACCGAAAATCAGTGACAGTCAAGGAGGGCATAGTAGAAAGGATTCACTCCATCTTGAGCAGTGATGTGCTGTTAAGCATCTCTTGTGGCTGCTTGTCTGCAGTTGCATTTAACTACAAGTCTTGCATAGCCATAGTGGAGTTTTACTAATAGTAGCAAAGCGTCCTCATTACCTAAGGAAAACAAGCCTTACACCGTTAACGTCATTCCCATTCGCTGATTGTTTCGTTGTATATACAATGAATCCCATTTAGCTTCTAGTTAATATGGATAGAGAAAAAAAGTTTGAATCTGGTATATTTGTATTCCTTGGACAAAGTTCACACCTTCAGGAGATCTTCAAGAAGCCATAAAGTGTGTTCTGGGTTGTTAATTAGGATTTAAGTGGAACTTAAATGGAGCATAGACCCTAGATTGGCATAGATAGAGTCATGAACTGCATACACAGTAGTACCTTATATGCAAGTACCGATAATACTCTACCCTCCAAGCAAAACTTGAGATGCTAACGGCAGGGAGAACTCTCGTGTGTTTACCTGAAAGTCATGGGGCGTATGATGGAAATAGCTGCCTGAAGGTTTGGAGGATATTCATGTCCCAGGGATTTCTATGAAATCCTTAACATCAAAAATATTCCCAAGTGACTTCATTTCACTATTAATAAAAGGCCACGGATTCTATATAGCAGACTAATTTTTTTAATTATTTTTTTGAGACAGCTGTATGATGGCGTGTGAAGCGCAAAGATACAAGCCAATAATGAAAGGAAAAAGTTGCACCCTTAAGGTTGGGGGTTTTTTTTCTAACCATGAACTCTTTCCGTAGTAAATGTAAGCATTGTAAAGAACGATAATGATTGTCCCCTTCCTTTTAAACTCCTTCCTACAGAGAGAAAAGCACACGTCTTAAGAGGGCCTCTTCCTTCCCTGCCTCTCTGGATTACTTGACAAAGATGGAATTCATCCTTGTTTGAGAGGATGTAGAAAAAGGGTACGTCTTGCACTATTTGTGTGCATCGAGGTGCAATCTCCTCAAATCCCTTTTCAGCAAGTGGTGTAGAGCTATGATTAGTGCTGGCCCATATGACATAAGACCAATGCTATGTAAAAACAGGAGACCACAGTGGTGAAGTTCTCTGAAACTACTTTTGAATTTCACTCTTTCTGATGGATTGAGTAGTTACCAGGCTATTGCAAACCCCTGTGAAATATTTTTTGGTAGCTGGGTCTCTGGCACCAATATAGAATTCAGTTTATTTTTTTTCAAAATGTCACTCATGTTACACTGGAACTGAGTATAAAATATCTATCTGTCCTTGGTTTCATTTCACAAACCCTAAACAATTTAGCTTGCCCGTGTATTGTGGTCCAAATCACTGTGTGTTTTGGAGTGTCCAAATTTGTATTTTGGCTTTTTTAAAGGTAACACTATTCATATGATTTAGGGTGCTTATTGGCATGCATACTAATTGTAAAAATATCCATCAGATATTACCCAGTAGACTAGACGGGCTCCTTCAGGGCTGTTATGGTCCATCAGGTAAATACATACTTTGGAAGGCTTACTAATGTCAAAAACCGTGAGTTATTTACCCAAGAGATGCTGTTCCACTACACTAGGCAAATGCGTATCTAGGGTGTTGTTTTTTTTAACAGCTGATTTCTCATTTTTTTGACTGAGAGGGCTATATCAATTTTGAGAAAGCTGCCATGACCATTTATTGGAAAAATATACACACTTTCAAAGCTAACATGTGTGCCAAACTGCTAAACTGCATGCTGCTATTAATATGCATTTATATAGCACCATAATGTTGCGTATAACAACCTCTGGAATCCAATAAGCCCAAATATTACTGTAGTCTTATGTAATGCTGGCTTTGTTCTGCTGGTAATTGAACAGATGGATTGTTGTTGCTCACTCCCAAGCACTTTGGGTAGTCAGCCTTGTGCCAGGTCCCCATGTTAATTCCTCAGTGTTGTTGAAGTCCTTATGAGAGATCAGAAACAATATAAATACATAGCATACTTAATATAAACAGTGTGTTTTCTATGCATTAACTGCTTCATCTCTGCATCCAAGGTAGCTGTATGTTCTTAACTTTATTTTGCAGTTGAGTTACCTGTGGTATGGAGAAATGTAGTAATTTGTCCAAGTTTAACCAGCTGCTCCTGATGCGGGGATGCAACAGGTTGTTTACTCATACTTTGAGAAAACAGCATCCTGGGCTTTCTGTATATTTTGTCTCAGCCCCTTCCATTTTATTTACATATTTATTCAAATAAACATGCAGGTGAGAAGACAACAGACAACTTTCTCTTCATGGTACTGAGCAGGGTCTCAAAAAGCATTTACTGAAAGGATTTGAAAGACAAGTGTTGTCTTTTGCAATTGATAGGACCTCAGAATTTGGATGTTCTTTTTATTTGAACGTTTTCAGTCTATCTTTAAAGATAGACTTCAAAGACTGTGGTGATGCACTCACTGAAGCGTACTGAAATGTGAGTGGTGTAATCATTTTCCTCTTTAATTTTACTGTCATCTCAAGTCCCACCCCCCTACTCTCTCAACAAAACGCATCCCAACTTGGCACCTCATTGCAGGGAGGGCAAGAGGGTCCATGCTAAGTGTGCTGATGCAGCTTTTTCCATAGGAGTACCAACAACATGGCTGTGTTAAATTCTATAGGACTAAAGCCAGAAGGTCATTAAAATGGTTTGCAAATTCCTCTGTTACATGGTTATCTTTATAACAGAGTCCTATCTGTAGATGGCGGAACTATAACTTTCATTCATGTGCCAACCACATACTACAATAATTATAATACTAGACTCATAAAACCCAATTGCGTGTGCATGTACAGCTCAACTAAAGCTCAGCAGATGGGATTGTGATTATAGCCCCAGCAGCAAAAGGAAAAAAAAAAATAAATCTGTGATATTTGGAGTGAAAACTGAGGCTGCTGGTGTTGTTATGCTACATGTTCAAAGTGTCATTACAAGCTGGTAATTTATGTTTTGCATGCTAACTGAGCGGCCTTTCTCGTGTGTGTTAGTTTGAACGACAATGCATTTTTTCATATGGGAGGAAGCAACAAAATAATAGAGTGAAATTAACCAATCAAAATCATGGTAAATAAAAGTCTCTCTCTCTCTTTCTTTCTTTTTAAGACTCAAGAGGCAGCTGGCACTCTCAGGCTTTGTTATATTGAGGAAAGAGAACAGCAAACTGCATGCAGTATAGAGTCAGTCTCATTGAAACTAATGGCATGAATGATCTCACACTATTGTAGTAAGACGGAGATTTACTGTGCTTAGTAGAGAACCCATATTATGGAGAAAAGCATCGATCTACTTCCACATTTTATTCACATGAACGACAAACAAGTTATTCACTACTATGCGGTCACATTCAATCCCTTAGTGTCTAAGTCACAATGCCTTCCAAGTCCCTCACACTTTACAGCTGTGCAGAGCACCTAGCCAATAACTACTTGTCTCCACTTTACAACCGACAGAAAAGGTTTATTAGCCCCTCTTACTTGACCAGTTTACAGTTTAGATTTGTGTTTGTCAGACAATTTTATACACAACCTTTGATTCCTACAATAACATATCATTAATACAATGTCCTTTCTCATATCCTATTTTTCTTGTTGGGCATTAGGCAGGTGGAGAGGAGCTGGGACTCCATTGCCAGTTTCACTTTTTTTGGTCAGATTATGAAATTTCCACGGCCTGGACTTTCTGTTTCCAAAATCCCAGTGCCTGTTTTCTATGCTAACAGAGCACATGTAAAACCAACAGGAATAGGCTAAAATAAATGAAGATAGGAAAAGCAAGGATTGATACTCAGTCCACCATGGGTGCTTCACTCTTGGCCTTTCTGTATTGATGGATTAATGTCACCTGGTAGAGTTAAAAAGAAAGGAAAAATCTTTAACTTCACTATCATAATGGAGGTGTCATAATGGTAGCTATTACAAAAGAAGGAAAATGCTGGCAAATTGGCTTATGTCTGTTTATCTTTTCTTATTATCTGAGACTAAGTAATGGTGAAGAATAGTCAAAAAGTGCATAGACAACCCACGTGCAGAATACATTTATGCTTTAATTCCCCAATTCTTTACTTGGCATTACAGCACCTGTGCAAGTCCTCTTTCACTGTAGAGGATGCTCTTGGTACATGAGCTTTGGATGTTTTTGAGCCACTGTCATCCTCATCATTTTGAGTGTAGCCTTCGGGGCAGCAGATGAAGGATCTGCTGGGAAATCTGTGTATGCTGTACTACCATTCCCGACTATTCTAATGGTCTTTTGGGAAATGTGAGGTTGATCGATAGGGTACCACCTTTAAATAGGACAGCTCAAAGTCACCTTTAGGCCCATCTTCTCAGGGTTGCACACCTGTATTTCAGTCACTATCACTGCAGCACTGCAGATTAATTTTGTAATCCATCCCTCTGCCCCAAGGCAGGATCAATTCTACCTCTGTCCTTCCTGGCAGATGTTTGTCTCCTTTGCTTTTAAAAATCTTCCAGCGATGGTTATTCCACCATTTTTTAAAGCATTGCATTAACTCTCTGAGTTAAAATGAAAAGTCCTCAGGTGTCTGGTTTAATTTTAAACCAGCACTGCAAAAGACTGGTTGTAAATGTGCTGTGGAATATGACTTAAATAGGGCATAAATTTCCTGTAACCTTTGGGCATATAACTGAAGTTAATCTTGGGGGGGGGGGGGGGGTTTCTGTGTAAGACATAAATTCATTTTTAATGAACTCTGCTATCATGAATCTTTCACAGCTTTTGCTATCCTTTTAAACATGATAGTTCTTGCCATTTGATTGCAGAAATTAGTTTAGATTGGTGCCAAGCATATGACGAAACACAAATATACATTCAAAAAATTTAAATACAAATTCTTACCCGCTCAACACAAACAGATTTCTATTTGATAAATGTTTGTTTATAGGAGCTGCCAATTTTATAATTCTAGTCTTATTGAGAAAACTAACATACCAGTGTGCCAAGGGTAGAATGGTCTTAGCTTCTGTGTACTTTGTATGTTTTCTATTTATAGGGAATTTGTTATTAGAAATGTGCTGCTGCTACTGCACTTATGATATAGTAGTGGGGACATAAAGAAACCAACAGTTTAGTATTCGAAGACCTGTGGGATGGACTGTCAGTCTTCTACAGCCAACATATGATACTTCTGGTGCTGAAGGTCTTGGGTGTAAATAGTGTATTCTGTTAATTTCTGAAAAGGATTAAATTTTATGAATAGAAATGTATTAAAATTGTAGCATATCAGAAACAAGTACATCCTTTAAGGGGAAAGTCCCTGGATTTTTCTAACGCTGAGGAATTAAAGAAAATCCACATTCTGTGAAATCTTCAGATTTAGTGAGGACGAGAACTAGAGCTCATGGCTTTATTTGCAGCTTGGTGTTATCCACAGTCCCTCTAAGGAGGTCCTCAAGTGTCTAAGACTTGTATGTTTTGTTAAAATGGATATTTATTTGCTATCAGTTGCAAAAACTGGAAAACTGATAACTTCATCCTGTGCATATTTGACCATTGGTTTTCTTCTGTAGGTTGCTACAGTTAGAGATGGTTCCAGATTTTCTCCTAGCTCTACTTTCTTTCACAGGGTGGTTTCTGCTTTCCTAAAATTGTACTCCTGATCATTCTTTTCTTTCCAGAAACTGTTTACTCTCATTCTGTGCTTGGAAATGAGTGTACGTGCTTGCCCTGGGGCTGTCTTCCATTCACAACCTTGCTAATACTGGAGTTAGCCAAGCCAGGTGAAGAACAAAAAGCCGCCTCTGGAGAAATGGGTGGGATATGCGTAGGCTGGGTCAGCCGGTGGCTATGAAGCTGCTCTTGGCTAATAAGGTAGGTTTACTCTAGTGCCTGCTATTTGTTAGCAGAAAGAGTCCAGGAGGTCACCTGAAATCCATATAGTCCTTTGCTGCTGTTCTCCCTCTAAGAGCTCTGAGTGTGTTAATGGTTTCTCAGCAGTAGACAAAAGGAGGAGGAGAGATAAGAGGAGCGGATGGGTATTATTCAGTATGGCAGTACACGTGTGACTTGTTTTCTCAGGCTATCACTTAGCACTCATGCTATGATACTGTGCAGGACGCTTCTCTGGATGGACAGTAACCAAGCAGCACTAGCCTGGAAAGCAGCAGATACCTTAATGCCTCTTGCATTTTATTTTTTTTTTTAGTTTAGGAACCAGAACAGACTCCTTTGACTCAATAGTGAGAATGGACCCTTAAAGCACAACTCTCCAGTCGTTCTTCTCTGTCATGATGCAGTCCTGTGTTGAATGCCGCTTCCAGCTAACCTTCATAGAAATCTATGTTTGCAGAGGAGTAGGAAGAAGAGATTTTGCTGAGATATAAAATGCATTTGATGTGCTAAAAGAGTGAAAAACTCTACGAGCAAAGAGTGTTGACATATCTTATCTCAGTTGTCAGAAGTGGCTTGTGAAATACAGTGAGATGAAATCCATGCTCTACATATGGATAGTACAGGCATTTCTTGAACTTATTCTAACTTCATTAGGCAGCCTTCAGGCTCACAAAAGGTGCTTGCTGTAACAAATGTAAGTAGGTTCTTTCTTGTCTTTCTCTTTTTTTACATTGTTATTTCTTTCCTCTCAAACTCCTTATTCTCCTGGTTTACCCCACTTTCCGACAGCCCAATTTTGTTGCCTTTCTGTGCCTGTAATGGCTATAAACTAACAGGGAAATGAAGCAGTATCTTATAACATCCATGTTTTGTTATTTCTGACTTTTTCCCTTAGAGACTTAGGGATTATCTGAACAAAATACCCTTTCCAAATACTACCTAAGGATAGAAAAGCAGTCAAAAGGACAGTGAACTGAAGGGAAGTAAAGCAACACAGAAACTAACAAGTGTTAGGCACGCAAGTGTAAGGCTGAAGTTACACCAGTGCCAGTTAATGAGTTTCTAATACGGTATGCAGATGGTATCCAGGAGGGCAGTGCCTGCAGGGGAGTGTAGGTCCTAATATGTATCAGCAGCTTCATGAAAGAAGATGCAGAAACATTTGTCTGACAAATCAATTGTTAAACATGGTGCCACTGGTAGAGAAAGAACTCCTTCACCTCCGTCGTTTAATTAAAAGTGTTCTTCTTGGGTAGCTTGTTCTACATAGGAAGTTTGTTCTACATAGGTAGATTTTGCTGTGGGCTTTAAGTTGTAAGATATTGGCCACAGTGCATGTGATAACACTGCATCAACAACGAGCCTGTTCTCCAGGGTGCCCAGGCAGATCTTTCGTTCAAGACAAAGGAAGTGTGGTTTGTGTTAAAGATATAGTTCAACTTTCATAATAAAGCCAGTTGTGAATGATGAATGAAAGCACTTATTGAGCTGAAAGTACATACACCAGATTGAGCAATGTTGATCTTTGTGCAACAATCAGCTGAGTAAGAAAAAGCAGGGACTGAATTTTTGGCTGTCTCAGTTTGACCTTCTTTCTGTACTCTTGGGGCTTTTTTTTAGCTGCAAATTAACACATCCAATTGTTAGGCAAATGACTGCTGAAATTTTGCCTGTTACTAGACAGTGCAAAAAGGTAGATATGCAAATTACACTCATAAAAGGGAAGATCAGTCCTCTGACAAAATAAGCAACAAAGTCCAGTTGTGTAAATTGTTATACAATCAACATATACAATTATTCAAATTAGTAATTTAGAGGTAAAGATTCCATACTCCCTGGCTGACTGAGCCATTTCTTCTCCCTCTTCCACCATCGCTTCTTAATTTATTTTTTTTCCTACAAAATCAAACGCTGTTGGGTTTTTGTGTGGGTTTTTTTTTTGTAGATTATTTACCATGAAGAAATACCTTGATTGGAATTCAAGCCGAATCAGATTTTAATTTACAAGGAGTGTTTGAAACAGATTTTCAAATTGCATAGCAACACAAAGGTAATTCACAGAGGCGTGTGTTTAAAATAAGGGGCTAGTTTATAGGAAAATCCGGAATGTGGGCTGGAACGTGTTCCAGAATTCCACCCTCTTGTCCTGGCTACACAAACAATGTGACCGAGGCCTGCCAAGAGTTGTCATGTTTAAATAGAGAGAGAGAAGGAAAGTGGCAAGAATTCCCTCTGCACCATAATCCCTGTGGCCTTGCTACTTAGCACTTTTAAGAGAAAGGCGGATACAGGAAGCAAGAATAAGGCACAGCACACTCCATCTCTTCTCTCCAATAAACACTGCTTAGAATTCCATCTAATCTGGGAGAATAAACATTTTCAAGGCTTTTCTGTGAACATTTGATCTCAGTGACTAGAATAGTGAATTTTAATTTTTAGGGTTTTAACATTTTTTTTATCCCTCTCCATTTTTCCACTGAACACTGAAGTGTCAGCTGTGCACATCTTGCACTCTGAGACATAACTTGAAAACCAAATCCTGGGGCATTTACTCAGACAAAAATCATACCAACTTTAACAGGATATCGACTTTAGAAAAGCTGCTGGCTTGACATTGTAACTGCTGCTGATTTGACAGTTAGGGAAAGAGTTAAAGAACCTATCACTAAGGGAGTCTTAACCTATGGTGAGCTAAATTCCTCAAAAGGCAGTTTGAATTGATGGGCTTTTATAACCACTCATTCAGAAATGAATACATAATGCACTGGCACAAAAATGTCCATCCCACCCGGAGGTTGGCAGGTATCCCTGTGTTTTGAGGTAACCAATTTTTTATGAACTGTCTGCCTCATGTCTAACTGAAATAAAAGTAATAGTTTTATGATCCCCTTTAAAAGTTTTTGTAAATTGATTGGCTGCCCTTTAGCATTATGAAAGCTGTGTTGGGGGGAATGTAGCAGGAATTCTTTTTATGGGCTGTAGCAGTGAATGGCTGAAGGTTTAGAAGGTTTGACATTTTCCTTCTAATGCTCTCCAAAAAGATGCACTCCACACCACAACTACCCCCTGTTTTCCCACCTAGATGGTAGGTTTACTGCCCACCATGTCCTTTACAGCCTTTTCATTGTTGTTTTGTGGGTTGTTTTTTTTTTTTTTCCCATTATTAATGTCAAGTTGTTCTTCACACAGGGATCTACTGAAAGGTCAGAATACTTACATAGACAAAAGTTATTAATACAGAGTCTCTCAAGAATGAGCATGGAGTTTCAAATTCATTTAGGGAATGACAGGTCTTTCTTGTCTGTATGTACCTCAGTTGTGTCTTCAGCCTTGTCTGAGCCCTTGAGGTTGTTGCTATCATATAAATAAATATTCACCTTTCTACTGTTACTTCTTAATGGAAGTACAGGGGACTGGGGCAATCTGGGTCTGTGATAGCTTTTGGTTCTATACTTATTGTTAGAGCCTTTGTTTTTTTCATCTCTAAACTGGGAAAACTAGTGGTTAGCTTCCTGAAAGCTATTGCTAGACTTAAGCAATGAATGCTGTAAGTTATGAGAGACAGTGAGTATAAGAAGATCAGTATGTGGAGCACTGCATGACTATTCATCTCCAGGCCAGGTTTTTCAAGGAGCTGAGCACTCAACAGTCGTTGTCGACTTCCAGTTCAACTCCTAAAAGAAATGCCAAAGTAATCAAAACTTCTGCTGGAGGCCTAGTGCTTCAGGAAATCCAGTCATCTGACTAGGAGATGCTCATGGGCAATTTTTTTCTTCTGAATATTTGGCCCCTAACAGCTATATTTAAGATTGGCACATCTTTCTTAGACAACTGGCATATTAAATATTTTGAAAGGCTCTGCTTTCATTTTATTCTGAAAAACCATGTTTAAACTACAAGCCTTGAAATAGATTTCCTCCTCATTTTGCTCAATGGGAGACCCAAGTGTCTTGTTTATGAACTGAAGAGGCAATTACAGCCTGCAGTTCCCCACCCAGTTCTACCAATACCTGCATCCTGACCTGGGGGTAGGCAGTAGTTTATTCGTTGTGCCCAATCGGTCCCTGGTCTCTCTCCAGCTATCAAGAAACAGTATTTTTCATGCTGTATTGCTAACTAGTAACCAAATTAAAGCAATTAAACAGCTTTGCACACGTATTGTATGATAATGACTTTAGATTGTCAAGTGAAAGTCTCCAGGACCCATTAACAACATTTTGAACCAGTCTGTGCCCCTCAAAATAACTTTAAAGTCTTTGGCAGGCAATTCATTGTGTCTTAGTCTTCCCCCTTTAAACCCAAAGCACAGACCAGTGTTGTATGGCTACTGTAATAAGCATCTGAAAATCAGTTGCCATGCATAAGTCACTCTATCTCCGGTATATTTATAAGCAAACACTGTTTCAAAGGATCAGATTTTTTTTTTCTTCTCAGTTTTGCCATTGTAAATGGAACAACTCAGGTGAGCACATAACATGGAACTGTAACCACTAGTAGATGCTTGTATTAGCTTTGAAGCCGTTTGTGTTTGTTTTGCTTTGGAAAAAAATGTACATTCCAAGTGATCAAACCCTCAACTATTTCTTAGGAAGAGCCTTCGTTATGCCTGTCTTCAGTAAGCTTTCACAAAAATGATCTATAAGAATGATCTATGAAAGCTATGACTGGTCCTGAGAAAGGAGAACGAGTTAAACTTGTTCTTAAAAAGTCCTCCACTCTTCTGGGAATTTAGGACCATTGCATAACATAGTAAGATCTATAGTCGTACAACTGCTGCTGTATTACCTAGATACACTGGAACAAAAGGATCTCTTATCCCTTTTTTTTTTTAATTTCTTGTATTCCAACACACATTTTTGGTCAGAAATTTATAGGGATTAGATAGACTTGCCACTCTCTTGGCAAGAGAGTTTCTTCCTATATTTAATCTTTCTGAAAACTGCTCAAATTGTTGTATTAGGCATGCCTCTTACATGCATTTTGAATGCAGAGAAAAAGGCAGCTGCTTTAACAGTTGTCTTTTCTGTTACAGTCTTATCAGAGGAGCTATTAAAAAAAAAAAAAAGGGTGTCTTTTCCTGGATGCATGATTTTACAATCATGAATAAGCTTTGTGCTGCACTGATTCCGGAGAAAATGAAAATTGCCACCACAGGGCTCAGTGTTGGCAAAGCACGCGTGCATCCATGCGCACGCGGGCACATGGTCGAGTAGAGAGGGGTGCTGCAAATGCATCTCCAAAGTCTTCCTATATACGGAATATGTCCTTTAGGTGGTGCCATTGTGTTTTTTTAAGACAAGATTGCACACTCAAAGTGTAAGACAGTAACAGCAAGGATGTGGTGCACAATACATCCTCATACCCGAAGTGACTCGGAAACATCTGAGTGTACAAGAGGCATCCCCACGGACAGGATGTCATGTCGCTAGAGTAAATATAGAGCGGCTGGTGTCAACAATGAGGAAAGCAACTTGAAATAGCCAGGAATCTCTTTTTTGAAAAGCTTTCTGAGACACAGTTTGGCTTCTAAACGTTAATGTCAGTGAAAAAGGAGAAGTGAAAGAGAGGAGAGAAAGATATGTAGTTATTAGCAACGGGTGGGATCCATGGAGGCTGGATTTGATCTTCCAGGCAATGCTAAACCTATGAAAAAAAGTGTTTGGATATGTCAGTCGGGTTCACGTGGCTCTCGGTCGCTGACGAGTCATGAGGAATATTAGAAATATGCGCAGAGAAATGTCTAGGGTGGGTCTCAAAGCAAAAGCGAGTATATTTTGTCCATATTTTGTTGCTAAGAGTGCGGGCAGTGTTGCCTCATAGCAGGGGCAGGCAAGGAGTAGCGGAAAGTAGGAGATGGAATGCCTGGTTTCATGGCCCTGGCTGGACAGTTGCTCACTGTGCTTTTTTTTAATACGTCTTCTAAATTTTCTGTGCTTCAGTTTGAAGCAGTGTAGTTGAGCTTAATGACTTAATGTATTTTAGATGCTTTGAGAACATTGGATTAATGGGATCACATACATACAAAGTGTTGCTGTTGTTGTTTACATATTGTTTAGGTGGTGTTTTCTTAAAAATCAAGGCACCCACCGTCCCATGTTTTCTCACTACATACAGGTCAGAAAAGCACAAAAGTACTGTGTGTCTGAAACATTTCCAGCAGCTTCCCTGGACCTGCTTCCAAAGCTCATTGAAATCTTGTTAACAGAACACTCTACCTCCCTCTGATACCTCACACTGCAAAACAGCTTTGAAGGCCTAGACTGAATAATGAAGGAAACAAGGGCATCTGGGGTCCATTATTTACCCCATTTCATAAGGCGCTTCTACAAAGTCTGCTGCCTGCCTTTTCAGATCCATGACAGAAATAAATACAAAGCCTGGAAAGAGCGAGCAAGGCAGAGTTGTCTGCTGCCCTCTCCACTGCCCCCCTCCCCTTTTCTTCCTGTTTCACAGGACACATTTGTTTCATCTCAGCTAAATGTAGTTCTCTTTCTGCCCAAGACACTTGTTCTTTCCCCTTCACAGATTGATTATTTCAAGGAACATCTTTCTGCTTGGGAAGATGTCTCAAACACCTTTGGGTGTTCTTAAAGGAGACCAGAGTGAAGCTACTCAGTTGGTGTGGGATTTTTTTTGTTGTTGTTTGTTTGGGGTTTTTTTGTTTGGGTTGGTTTTTTTGGTTGTTGTTTTTGTTTTTTTGTGTTGGTTTTCTTTCTTTCTTTCTTTCTTTCTTTTTTCTTTTTTTTTTCCTGTTTTCTTTTTTTCTTGTCAAACTCACAAGGACTTGAAGACTTGCATTTTTGTCCATGGCCATGGTAAGAAAACACATGTGAAATGTCAGGGAAGTGATTCTCATCTTAGTGTGCTAACTCACTGGAGGGTATTTTAAAGTAATAGGAGCAATCTGAAATGTTAATGCATCCAAAAGGCTGGAGCTGTCAAAGAGGGTGCAAGTTGTGGAAATTTTTGTAAATTCTAGAGTTTTTTAAATGAATGGCCCAAAATGTCTTTATATTTCTTGTCAAAATAAGCCCCCTGAAAAGCTGGCTTTCCAGTGAAAACACTAGAGCACTTTCTCTAGGCACTTAGCACAGCTAGCACAGGTAAAGTATCTGGGTGGCTACATAGTGACAGAGGAACTCTAAGTTGCAAACTAATTTGCCAAATTATCCTTTTCTGTGATTAATTTCTGACCAGATGATAATTTATATTAATTTGTCAGCTGTCATAGTTTGATGTAGTTGTCTGTATAAATATTTGAACTCGGGGTTTCTGTCCACAAACTTTCAAGGTGTGTGTATGGGGGGGCAATTATTTGTGAGCTTAAACCCTTACCCTTTAGTAAGTTCCTAAAACTAGTTCTAATACTAATACATTTGTCCTAAATGAGGGCTTATGTCTAAAAAAGAAGCCTAGACAGTGCACATCCTGAATCTTAGGGCTGCTAACAGCCTCTCCTGTTTAGTCCCAGCCATTCAAGTAATTTTCAACATGAGATAAGGTTTGTGTTTCAATCTCCCTGCCTATTGTTCAAGGAGTAAATGATCTTATGTTCTTTAGGTTGGGATCAACTTTAATGGACCTTATGTGCCTGAAACGTCATCCAGAGTTAATCTCTGAGGTGCAGAGGCTGTTGCTGATTTCTGTTAAGTGCACAAAGATGGTTCCTGGTTATATTTATAAAACTAATGGGTGACTTCTTTTCCTCTTGGAGAAAACAATAACTCTCAGAGTTCACCAGCATGTGTTTCACGGGCAGTTGCCGACCTGTGATCATATGCATATCATCTAAATAAGAGACAGAAAAATCTCACAGAAACAGCATGAGTACCATTTATCTCCCTACCATAGTAATTTTAGGTTTAGACAAAAAAGTATCTTGCAAAATATTCAGCTGACAACCCACACCACCAGTCTCTGCTGAATCATTGTCATATTACATGTGCCATTCATTCCTTTTCTTTCTCTTTTTTTTTTTTTAATGGTAGGAGAGAGCACATTGCTTTGCCACTAAAGTAACTGCCAGGCAAAATAATGAGCAATTAAAAATAATGAGGGGGGGGAAAGGTAAACTGAAAATTTATGTTTAATTCAACCATAACATCTTTTAGTTGGCTCTGAAGCCTCTGAGGTGCTACACAAAGATAGACCTGTTTTCAGCAACATGCTACCCACCAGTCGCTGTTTCTTTATAACCACAAGCCTCAAAGAGAACCCAGAAAAGATAACTCTTCCCACCAAAGTGTACTCCTACAATGCCTAGATTTCTTGCACAGACAAGACAGAAGTGGAAGATTTACAAAATACCTGTTCTTAATCAAAAGCTTTTGGTTGTACCTTTGCTTCAGTTTTGGAGGTATGTGTGAGGGCTGTTGGTGTAAGCAATGTGAGGTAGATTTGAGATACTGTTAGTTCATTTCTTGCCCCAGAAGTTAGCAGAATGCCACAGGCTGCAACTTTCATATTCACAGATTTGCATAAA
>JANIJG010017092.1:216670-236879 GCA_024611175.1 Megaceryle torquata
TGCCTCATTTTCACCATAAATGCCTCATTTTCACCATAAATGCCTCATTTTCACCATAAATGCCTCATTTTCACCATAAATGCCTCATTTTCACCATGCCAGGCATCATCCCCTTGATCAAACCCCGTGGATAGCACTGTTAAATGAAGAAGATGATTGCAGTCTAGCTGTAATTACATACTTCTTGCTGGTCTGATTTCTCTACATACATCCTCAGGTTTTTGTTAGGATGAAACCACGTGGTGGTGAGCACTGCGTGCTGTTACGTGCTGTGCAGACGTCGCTGTGTTACTGCCTGGTAACTGCAGTTGCTAGACTTTGAAACCAGTGGGTTAACTAACTCTCAAGGGAGTTAAGGGTATGTCGTGTCCTGGTGGCTCACAGCCTTGGAGCTCTTAAGGATACATGTGCTGCATTCTGTATTAGCTTGGATTTCCCTGCAGCTCACGGTCTTGGTTTGCTCCTCATTGTGTGGTTCCTCTCACATTAATTCATTATGCTTTTTGTCCATTTCATCTCAGTTTCTGAAATAACTTGGTCTTTCTCACTGGGTTTCAGTATGATCCTTCCTTCTGTCCTCATATTTGTTATTGCCATTTTTGTCCACTGTTCATTTCTTTCTTTCTGCTCTATTAATTTTAAATTAACTTTTTAGCTTTTGCAGCTTGAGCTTGCTTTTCAGACAAGAGAGTAATGGGTGCCTGACTAAAGCCCTCAGAGATACACTGTTTTCAGTTGTGTCAATAATTCATTCTTATTTAGCCACAGGCTGTAAAATGAAGAATAGGTGCAGCCCTAAAGTGCTGTGACAGTTATCTATCCTGCTTTGAGGTACTTGGGTAGGAACAGCAATCCTATCGATTGTTATGGTCAGAGAACAGTCAAGAGAACTCGGCTCATATAAATCCCTGCTTTGGGAATTCACTTTCCCTGTGCTGTAGTTAAATTGTTCAATCTATTAATCTTAATTTTTTCTATGTTAAAGGAAGATAATACTAATTGCTTAGTTATCTCATGGAGTGTTGTGGGGACTAATTAGTTCTTGGAAATTAAAATATATTTGAAGACTACAGGAACCAAGATAGGAAACAGTGAAATTGGCTGTATTCATCCCAAAAGTGATGGCTTCATCATATTTACCTCTTTCTGTGCCCTTTAATCCTGGGAGACACTTGACTTGTCAGCTTGCTTACAATCTCAGTGCACACCAGTACAGGTGGATGGATGGTGGGGGAAGAACTGAGGGAGAAGTAAGTGGAGTGGGCAGAAGAAGAAAGGAAGAGTTTAGTCATCTGTCAAATTAGTAATACCCAGTGTGGTCTGAGCTGTTGCACATCCTCCTCCTTTCACAGCGCACATGATTTGGTGCTGCAACAAAGACACAAGCTGTTACTGGAGATATTTTTGAACTTTCTCTTGTCCTTCTCCTTCATGATGTGCCTGCCCCTTCCCTTTTATCTCAGCTTTCTGCATCTTTCCTAACCACATGTACATTACCCCGTCATTAGAGTTTCCCCACCCTCTTGCCCATGTCCTGTTCTTCATCCTTCTAGCATTTTTCACTTCCAAGCTACAGGTTTGTCTTGTGACTTCAATCATCCTACATGTCCTATGCTTCCATCTCCCGTTTTCCTTGCAGAGTTACATAGTGTGATGTATTCATCAGGCACCCTCTAATCTGCTGTTTGCCCAGCGGTTCAGGCTTGCCACGATTGCGTCTGATTATTGCAGACTGAGATATTGGATGCAGGATTAGCTAGATGGCTGAATGATTAATGAACCAGGCTCACAACCACATCTTGTTAAAACAGAGTTTATCAAATCCATAAGGGAGTTGCTCAAATCTACTATTGTGGATCATTTTTCCTTCCCTAAAAAAACCCCTCTCTCCTTGTTGCTAAAATATTTATTACCTGGTCACCTGTATCTTGGTCTGTTTTAATGGCCAATTTCATCATCATGGCTGTGTTTCCCTTTTGAATTATTGTGGGGTTTTGCTCATCTTTACCACAGAAAGACCCGCAATAATTATGGTAGTCTCTTGTTCCTTTTCAAATCATCACAGGCCTATTTCTTTGCTTTCCCTTTTGCTGTGGTCTCCCTTTCCTCTTTCTACCCTCCCTCTAGTGCCTGCCATGGCTCAGAGCTGCCTTGTCCCTTCTCTGTAAAATTTCTCTTTTTTTCCCCAGCACTGGAACCAATACCTTTCTCAATTTTTTTCCACCCATGTCATTACTCACTCGTAATCTCCACAGGCTGCTTTCTCCAAATTCCTGTGGCGTGATCTGTCTTTTTATTCTGTAATAAACTCTTGCTCATGTAAGTTGTTCTAGTAAATGTCATCTCCACAGCCTGCAAAATCCTGATGCAAAGAACTGATTTTGCAAGATGTATGCACGTATAAAGTGACTCTGTACATCATTTGCAGGTCTTGGCCTGTACAATGCTGTTAAATCCTTGGGGCTAAGTGTAGCCTTACACCTGCCCATTAGCTACGATTCTGGTCAGCGTTTAGCAGTGGTTTGAATTCATCACACGTGAAAATGCCCTTTAGTGCTAAGGTCTCTGTCCCGATTGTCAGCACTTAAGATAACTACCCTGACCTGTGTGAAAGGAACCATAAACTCAACTGTGTTACCACCATAAACCTTTTATCTTCCTTGGTATATTTATATAAAGATGGCGTGCTCAATAAAGAACAGATATAGGATAATTATGGACTGGAAATAATGAAAGCACCAACTCACACGGATCAGAGTCCCTGTAAATCGTGTGATCATGTAGATGCTCAGCAGGATCAGGAAGATTCTGCAAAGCACCCAAATATCAGAATGGGAAAAAATACCTGTGTGTGCAGGCTGCTAAGTGTTGCTAATAATTGTATTTTAGCTAACAGCAGTTACCTGAGTGAGTAGGAATCTTGTGTCCATAATGAGTTGAAGCAGGTATATGTAGTAAGCAGGTGTTTTCCTATAGGCACAGCTCACATGCAAGCATGTGTTACTAGATGTACCACAGATCTGACATTCTTCTTAGAGAACTGGGGAGAAGAATGAGGTGGAAAAGGGAGGGGGAGCAGAAACCAATCAAAGAAAGCAATACTTTTTATCAATCATATTTGATGCTATTCTTTCCCTCTCTTTCATCACTTTGATCTCTCAAATAAAACTGATACTTTGGCCACTTTCCAAACTCTTAGCTTTGCAGTCTGAGGGGGCTCTGGGTTAGCTGCTGAGGGTATGTGTTTGCAATTATGCATTTGAAAGTATTTTCCCCTCCGCTGAGATAACATTCTTTTTGTGTTACCACACACTTCTGCTGTCTCGTTTTTCTTCTCCCATGGCACTGCAGGCTGAAAGGCCTCGCTGCGTTCCCCCTCCTCCCCCGATCTTTGCAACTGATATCTGAATAAAATACTTTACTCTGCTGGTATTTAACCTGCTGAGCCTTTCACTTTCTAGCTGTGAAACAGACAAAAAGGGTATCGTGCAGAAACATCCTGGCAGTTTCATTTCTTAATATGCCTCCAAGGTAAGGCAGGATTGAACAGGGGTGGGAAAATTTATACTGATGTTAAGGATCTTCAGCGTTTTATTTATAGATTAGCATTCACTAAGAATGGCTTTACATTTCATTTTCCAACCAATATTTTTCCATATAGGAGAACAAATTTGAGAGCTCTTCTTTATTGTTTATCCACTGAACTACAACCAGATAAAGTTTGTAGGAACAATGATCTGTCTTTTACAGGATAGATAGATTTATTTTTTTTTATCAGCTGATAGTTCTTGGTTTCCCAGTAATGAATATATGGAATTATGTCAATTATTAGCATAAGATAAGTTCTTTTGTACTCCCTGACAAATAGCCAAGCTTCTTCACTTGAATCACAAAATTCCATGTGACCTTATGAGCCCTTTACACTGCAACCTGTTCTACCACTCTTGAGTTGTGTGACCTTGGACTTGCTCATTCTGGCCCAAAAGGGGAAAACTTTTTCTTCAAAAAACGTATTGCATTCAGTATCAACAAGAAACATTCTATGGGTGTAATCTAAACCTTACATATGGAGTACAGCATTCAATGGGCTTAAAGTGATTGGGGTCAATTAGAATTTGAACACTACTATCTTAGGGCTGATGTAGCACTTTTCATTCTACGTCTCTGTGAAAATTAAACATGTGGGGTCCAATCCTATGGTAATCCTTCCCTCCCACTGACTTCGAAAGTTGGTTATATGCACTCTCTCCCTTTCATACATGTGTGTGTGCTTGCAGCCACATGCACCCACAGCCAGGGTTTTAAAAGGGAGAGAAGTGTTCTGTTCATTTCTGTCTCAAAAAGGAATCCTGCAGGACGGCGCTCAGAGAGTGGAATTGTTCCAGGTGCTTAGCACTGAAACGCCTGAGCATTTCCTGGTTAGGCTAAAGCTGAAACCTTTTGGAAAATCTCTCTAGTTTTTAATAGGAAGCAAGGAAGTTTTTTGCAGGCCTGAAGATACCTGGGACAGGATATGGACTTCTCCATCCTTTCATTTTGTCAAGAACTGGTGAGAGGACTTAAATCAATGCGTGAGAGAAAACTACTAGTCCAAATGAATTTCCCAGCTAAATATCCCTGATGTTAACAGCCACGTATATCCTAAATGAGACCAGCATTCTATGAAACCAAAACCTAATGTCAAAGCCTTGTACTAATGATGCCCAAGTTTTTGTGATCGTGATCAGCTCTGAATGTTTTTTCAGAGATCCATATATATCCTTACATCAGACTTTACACCGAAATATTATAAAGGAAATGTAAATCTTGTTGGTTTAATGCAGGTCTGCAGACCAGCTTGGCATGAAGATTGTTCATGTAATAGTCTTTATGACTTGGACCCAAATCCAGTAATTTAGGGTGGAAAAAAAAATCCAAAAATAAAATTCTAAATAAATGGCAGTTAACTCTCAAATATTTGTAGGATGTGGAAATGACAGTTAAGTGAAGTGTAAACTTTTTCTTGGTCATCTTTCTTCTCCTGCTTTCACCCACGTTGTGACAAGCTTTGTTACTACTAGCATCTCATATTTTTAACTAGGTAAGATGAATCTGTCTCTAGTGAAAAAGGTGGTTCAGAGAACTAAGGATGGGCTGACTGGGGTCTTAGGTCCCTGATCTTTGGCAGCATCTGATCTTAAATGGTAAGCATTTGTGGATGAGCTTCTCTCATTTTCCGCATCGCTCAGTCGGGTGAGAGCACAATACTGGATGAGTAAATAGCTCTGCAAGTACCAGCCCTTTTGAATTCATAGCTCACAGGGCTGGTTAGTCACATCTGCTAAACGGCCTAGACTTGCTTTGCTGTAAATTGGTGTAAGCAAAGCTGACTTAAACGAATGAAGGGCCTGTCCCCTTGTGTGAACCTGCAGCCTATTTCCACTTGATCTCGGCACTGCTGCAGTCGCGTTTACGGTATGCCACATGATAAAGGACACGATGCTGGGTGTCACTGAGCCTCCCCTCCCCCTGTTTCTGACTAATGTCTTTTCAGTGTGGGAGCAGAATCCTGATACGCGTGACACAAGCAGAGTACGTGGGAATTAGTTCCATTAAAGCCATGCCATATGGCTCGCAGGGTGCTCTGTGATACCACTATGCTGCTTGACAGTCTTTCCCTATGGATGGGATCAGCACATATTCCCTGATTTGCACTCTTTTTTAGCGTATCAAACAGGGACAGACTTTTAATTAAAAATGACATCATCACGCTGCTGCTAGCTCGTTGCAGGCAGTCCACATATTAATGCTGCTTGTTTCAGTTTTCAATGATCCTATTATGAATTGTAACCTCATTACACAAACCTTGCTATACAGTGGAATTTCAAATGGGGTTTTGTGGTTTTTAGAACTTAAACAGCTAGAATAAGCACAAAGGCAGTTGCGGTCAGGCAGCTTCCTCTCTTACCGCAGCAGTTGTGGAGATGCCATTCCAGTGACCACTGTTTCTACAATGACTCAGTTTCATTTTTAACAATCTGACTCAGTTCTCTTCAAAGAGGGCAGAATGTTATTTCGGCCTGATTTTTGTGTGCATGACTCTGTACAATGGGGTCAGTGCCAACTTAACCCTTTGGGATCCAGCCCCTGGGAGCAGCCTGGATTCCCCTGGTTGTGAGGAGGTGAGCTCCTTACACGCCGCAGAATTTGGACAGCTGGTTGTGTTTTCAGCCTTCAGAAAACATGGTGTCAAGTACAGCTACTTCCACCGGTGAGCCAATGCTATAGGTGAGAGCCTCTGCACCCTGGAGCCTTTGCCAAAAGCTCTTGTGAGGAAACTGAGGTTAAACTATTGCCTTTTTGAAATGAAAGCATGAAATAAAAGTGCATAGATCCTTCAAAAAATTAAACTTTTCTCCATCTTTTTTTTTTTTTAAGTATGTTGGCCAGTGGCAAGAATGAGTCCAGTTGTTTCTGTGCATGGTGCATTATGAATCTGCAAGCCCCTGCAAACAACTGCCAGTCATCTTCTAAAAACAATGATTAAGTAAATAAGAGTTTATGGAAGTTCAAGCTTTACCCAGCATTCAGCTGCAAGCTCTAAAAGCTCATTCATGTAAATTTTACAAAAAAGGAATGCAGCAGTTTTCAACCTTAATGAAATATAAGAATGTCTTTTTCATTCCATATGACTCACAGTTTCGTTTTGAAGTTTTTGAGCTTCTCTTAAGGTTATGGAGTGGTCAAGCGAAGCGGAACAGGGTTTTTGAAATCAGGAAGCCTGGGCGCTGTTTCATTCAGTAAAAAAAAAAAAAGAGAGTGAGAGAGGGAGGGAGAAGTAAAAAAAAAAAAAAAAAAGAAAAAAGCTCTATTCCTGTGTTTGATTGAAAAATAAAACTGCTGCTCTCAGTGAACCTTTGAAGTCCCCCAGCCCAGTAATTGTTTCACGACATTTGCAGCTTGAGGCAGCAAGAATGTTTGTGGTTGTTTTAAAGGCATCTGAGTGTGGATTCCATATGGTTTATTTTTATTTTGGTTTTTTTTCTAATTTTTTTCTTCCCCACTTGGAGCCTCAAGTTCTTGTGCATTGCCCGATACGTGGTCCCAGCCTACTCTATTTCTGCATGAACTGTCTCTGAAAGAACTGAGTGAATGCATTGTAGCCCAAAGATTCAAGCGTGCTTAATTCAGACAAAATCTGTGAATGCCTGGTGAGGCAATAGTTGATTTTAGCCGTGCTTTATCGATACTATATTTGGAGTGTGGCTTACTAAACAGTGTACAGTTTGCTTTCCTGAACAAAAGACCTCTTCATATGGCCTATACTTAGAGCATGATACTCCAAATGCTTACTATAGAGCATAGTGCTTGCTGTCATGCTTTCAATAGGTAGTTTGCAGTAGGCCTGATAGTAAGCCATTGGAGTCAAATAAAGGGCCTGATTCACCACTGTGTTCCTCTGGTCTTAGAGCAGTGAAACTGTTTTGTTCAGCAGAACAAGCTGAATCAGATCCAAAAATTCTGAAAATATGTGCTATAGAAAACAAAGAAAACTAAGGTCAATTTAAGACACATAAACTTGGAAGTGTCCAGCATACTTGGAACTGCCCCTCACCTTCTCTCTGCAAAAGACTGCCCATTATATACAATGTAATAGGTAACAATATATGCATTGATAATCTGTAGTGATATGGTCCAGTCCTGAGCTTACTTAGAAACGACTGTTTGCAAATTGTTGTTCTTACTCCTGCGGTTTTTTTCTTGCAAAGTGAGTTCTAATCAGTCAAGTACTGAGCTTGTAGCTTGGGTGGCAGTTGTCTCTGATAAGAGTAGAGCTCATTCATTTACTGATTGGAAAAGTTATGCTGAAGACCAGCACTAACCTTTTAGTCTAAGTGGAACCAGTTGTAATGACAGAAGAATTGAACTTAATCTGTTCTAAAGAGGGAGTCAAACTAGAGGGCACTACAGGCTTCATCCAGCGTGGTTCTTCACTTCCTTGAAGTGACTAAAGGACTTCCAGCTCTTAGTCTGATCCACTTATCTGTGCTGTTACAGTTTTCTCACTGGGGACACACCAGTGGAAGGGGCCCAAGAGCAGTCACTACACAGGCTGTAACATGAGAGACCTGCAAAAGAAGGCAGGCAGTGCAGGACACCAAATCTTAGCATGCAGTGCACCATGACAGGAGCAGATCTGCAGAGGGAAACGGCTGGTGCTGAGGACCGAGCTGCCCGCAGTGCAGATGTTTGGCTTTGGGTTGTGGACTGAATGTCCGCTACTGGTTAGTGCCCTTCCAGTTTTGTTTTGGCTCTGACAGGACGTGAGTCCCTGATCTTAATCTAATGTGTGATAGGAACTGAAATGGGGTAACTGGAGACATTTGAAGGAGGAGGTTCCTTCAGAAACAGGCCTCTGACTTGAACACTAATGCACATACACTTAAAAAAGCTGATGCAAGTAATTTTTACTAAAAACATGTTAACCGTGTATTTTCTAATTTAATGGAGCAACCTGGGTGAATAAAGGATATGCACTTGCTAAGCAGGGGAAGGTGTCACAGAGCTTACATCTACTGGGAATAGCACAGCGCCAGTCAATATTCCTGCTCTCCTATGGTGTACCACTGTTGGAATGGTTTCTGGCATGGCTTGGGCCGCCTTGTGCTCTAAGACAAATCCTGAGCAAGCCAGAGATATAAGAAGAGCCACGGGCTATTCCTCATAGGCAACTAGAAGTGGCCAGCCTATTTTGGAGAGTAAAAAGGTTTAACAGTATAGGAGTAGCCAAACTGTGCTAGCTGATGTAAAGGCCAGGGAAGGAGTCCTGGTACTGCTTAGTGTGTAACTGTAGATGTAGCCCAAGTGACCATATATAGCGTAAGAATGATTGCCTACCATAATGAATATCAGATGAACAGAGCAGTCAGATACGTGTTAACCAAAGAGACATGAACATGAAAGTTCCTCAAACAAAAATATTGTAAAAGCAAATTAATGTTTAGTGTGATTAATATCCTTTATTCCTGGCTATCTGTTAGAGGGAACTCTGTTCTTGTTTCATGCTTTCTCAATACATATGCTGCATATTACTCTCATTCTAGTCATGCTGTCCTATTTAGTGAGGCCTGGAAAATTTAATTATGAAATAGTGGAAGATGCTCTTAGAGAGAATCAATAGCGATGGCTGGTCTCAAATGACAAGCCTCCACCGCAGTTAATGGTGCTTGGATGACTTTGGTCAAGGAGATAATTTCTAAGTGCAAGTATGTCACCTGCAGGCCTAAAGTGAAAAGAAGCTTTTAAGGGACAGCTTCCCCCCCCCCCCCCCACCATTTTAGTTCTGCATTTGCCAAAATTTAAATCTATCATAATTAAAGTATGACGGTGTTTCCAGTACTAAGCATGATCCTGTCCAACACCAGACCTCAGAATACTCAACAAGTGCCAGTTAATTAAGCTTTACCTCACCTCTGCGTGGACAAATTGGCTATTGACTGTTAATGTACCTGTACAACTGGACAGAGAAAATGTCAAGAGATTTACCCAAGATTGCATAGAAATTTGTGTCACTGCTGAAGGGGTACTAGTTCAGTGGGCAGATGAAGTCTTGAAGAGCATGTTAGTTTGCTGGACAGTTCTGCTAATTGTAGGGCAACAGCCTCATAATGGTATGTCTGACCTTATGTCTAAAGGAAAAATCATACATTTGTTCTATTCACAAAGGTTTTGGCAGCAGAATGATCACTGACGTACGATCTCATCCTGAAGTCCTGTCCCTCTCTTTTTTTTTTTTAATTTATTATTATATAATTATTTAATTTTTTGAGATGTAATGTTATGTCTATGTTCTGCATGGCTTGCAGTGAGCTGGTTGATAGAGAGCAATGCTTTAGAAAAGAGCCCATTAAGTCACATCCATTTTAATTGCTATGGTTTAATTATTCTGCTGTACTCTAGGATAATCTAACTACCCTGGAGAGTAGATCTGAAAAAGCTGTGGGGGCTCCATTGTGGTTGGGCAAGCTAGGAAATGTCTTATAAAAGGCACACTGTATCTGACAAGACTGGGCTACATTTGTTTGCTATTTTAAATTCCACTAATTTTTGCATGTCTTTGAATTAATTATTCTTCTTTCAACATCAAAGGGAAATAGAGGACATTT
Organism: Megaceryle torquata; assembly: GCA_024611175.1. NCBI lineage: Eukaryota > Metazoa > Chordata > Aves > Coraciiformes > Cerylidae > Megaceryle > Megaceryle torquata. Next base: position 226,816 of record JANIJG010017092.1, read on the forward strand.
TTACTTTTAACAGTTTTGCGCTATAATAATTATCCTATTGCTCTGCTGACAAGATCTCATGCTGCTTAGGGTCCTGAGATTACAAAAGGAAATACAGCTAATTGTAGCTTGATAGAAATGACAGTTTTGGTTCTTCATTTTCTCAGTGGTGTCTGCTCAAGATGGGTCAAATCCTGTAAGGTTCTAAGCTTCTAATGCCTGTTGGTTGCACCTGAAATCAATGGGGAGTTGAAGACACCTTGCAGAATCTGTCTTTGGTAATGCTTATTGATGTTGTTTTGTCCCGTGAGCATAAATGTGTATCTACAGAAATGGGTTTCAACGAAGGCCTTGGATTAGAGAACCCCTGACTGTGGTGGATTTTGGTTCTATATCCAAATGTTGTAGCTGACTTCTTTCTCTAACACTGGCTGGGCAGGTTGTAAGCATTTTCTTTAGCGTGGGAAAGGTCACTTCAGTTCCAGTTCACCTTTTCACAGCTCAAACCCAGTTCTACCGAATGGCAATTTTTCACCCTTCAGAAACCATTATGATTCATTTATGTGAAGTATTCTGAGGAGCACTTAGATTTAAGATGATTCATTTGAATTCTATGAAGCTCTCCATCTCTTCGTCTCTCTGTGGTCAGCACGGCTACATTACCCTTTTTCTCCAAATCCATTAATAAAATTTCCTTCTTTCAGTTAACATTTCAGCATCAGTTTCTCCTAATCTTATTTATGTGAAGGCTCCAAAATGGAACCTTTAGAAACTTGAGGAAAAAGACCAACAGTCATGATTTTTAAATTTTTTTTTGTTTCCCATCTGTGTGTTGACAGAATTAGTGCAAACTCACAGAATTTAATCTTTAAGTTTTCTATGGCACTTCTATATTCATTCTCTAGTTCTCTGTTCCAAGTTAAAGCAAAATTGATTAAGAAAAAAAAAATCCAGTTTCTAATCTATATATCTGCAAATCTCTGGATATCAAGAGTTTTATGTATCAAGGTTGTAGATATCATGTAGATAAGGATTACGTGTTACAGTTTTTATGTTCTAGAGGTGGTCACCCGAGTTCCCCCTGACCACTACTCTTTCTGCCATCTCTGGGAGGGCCATAATCTGACGTCCTTGCCAGAGGTGGCTTTTAAGTTACAACACTGACTGCTTCATTGGTTTCTGCATTTGAAAGCTCATGGGGCTGTTTGGGGACTTGTTTGTTTTTATGCCAAAGGTTTGAGAAGGTGGGAGGCAGGGTAGGAGGGAGCAGGTACTGGCTCCCCTTTTCCTGACCTTGATCAATCTGTGTATGAGCTGGAGAGTCTGGGGCTTCCTGCCCCTGACAGCTGCACCCTGGACAGTAGCAAAAAGAATGATGGAGCTAGAGAAGTCCAGGGAAGGAAGTTTATGCAGCATGGAAGAGTCATATCCTGAGGAAATTGAGTGGAGTATGTGTGTATAACTATATAGATAAATATAAACCTTTATTTTTAAGGAATTAAGAGCATTAAGTAGAAACAAGAATAGGACTGTAGAGAGGAAAGATGCAAGCAACAATGGCAGTAAGCCCAGGGTCACTTTTGCTGAAGACAAGGAGGTGAATGTTAAAGGGACAGGGAATTGTGAATAAGAATGGTTTCTATGAAGCAATTTTTTTTTCTTTTGATCTTAAACGAATTTGCAGCCATAAAGTTAAGCATGCTACTGGTCTGTATCAACTCTAGGTTTAATGAGTTTTGTTTCTTTTCTTCCATACTCCATTCTGGTGTGTCTTTAATCTCTAATTAACCCCTGAACCTGCAGCTCAGCTCCACGTAGGGCTCTCTGAACTTTGGCTGAGGTGCCTCCGCATGGAAAGGCAGCAGAGGCAGGAAGGCAGATTTCTGTCATGGGGGTCGTGACTCCCCATCTGTACAGCAGTTGGCATGTGAGCATTGACGCTCTGAATGGCATGTTTGGGCACAATGGAATAATAACAACAGTAAGGATAAACAAGGGCATGCTATGAACCGATCCTAAAAGAAAGTTTTTTTGCTCTGTGAAAGCTGACTGACCGTGTGACCAAGGGGCAAAGCCTCTTAAGGAAGCAGTGAGGGGGAGCTGTCACCGGAGCGTTTGCCAGCTGAGAGCTCTCTCCCATGCGTTCTTGCGCGTGCTCGCTGCGGTTAGAGGAATGTGGTCGCTGCAGCTTTATCAAATAGGTCATGTGAATTTCAGCAGTAACCTATGATCTTCCTTCCTTCCTTTTGTGGAGCATAGCTTGTCCTTCCCTCTATCAGCTTTAGCTGCCTGAACTCTTTTACATCCTCCTTCTAAAGGACGACACAAAGTCATCTTCGGTGCTTCTTCCTAAAGGCGCAATGCACACCTGCGTCTTGCATTCTGCAGCTAAGAAACGTAGTTAACGACATAACCCTTCACTGGCACGGTGTATTGAGTTGATGCAGGAGGTCACTAGGCCAGTGTGGATCTAGGGCAATCACAGGAGACATCAGATAGAAAATTACTGTGTGTTTTGTGGCATGCGAATTTAAGTCATGTGCATAGATGAGAGAGAGTGGGATGGTCACTGTTAGATGGAAAACATGGGTCTAGACTGTGAAATGAAGGAAGACATTGGCAGAAAATCTGGTTTGACCATAATTTTTGCAGCCATAACTTGCTGTTACTTTCATTACCTGAGAAGTTTTGAGTGTTTTGCTTAGGTCCAGGATCTCTTGGAGACTTCTGTGTGATGACTCCCCAGGAACCATCAGCTTGTGTTGGTCAGGATTCAGTGCTAGGTGGGTTTTTATATTTATTCTCTGGCTTTTTCTTTTAGCAGTTCTGACTGACAAAAACAAACCTAAAATCCCTGTAATGTGGTGCCATATCCAGCTAGCAGTAGGTGCTTTATTCCTAAGTCGAAGGAAACTCCTATTGTCACTCTTACTAGTTTGAGACATCTTACTTAATGCTTGACCTGGGTATCATGCAGGCTGTTGTTTCAGGATTGTATCACCATCACTGATTAGAATTTTATTGTTCTTTCTGAATAACTGGGAGTAACAGGTTGTTTTCAGAATTTTGTTGTAGTGAAGCCAAAGAAAGTTCCTCAGTAAAACCAGAGGGATATATATATATTTTTTTTTTTTTTTTGATGGTAAGTTTAAGCCTGGTTGCAGATGAACTGATGTAAGCCTTGAGTAAATGTACTGAAGCCATTAGGGCTTATTCAGTGTAAAGCCATACAGTAGGATCATCGTCTCTTGAGTGGCTGTGTACGTGCCAAAACACAATTTGATCCAAGTGTCTCTTGCATTTTTTCAAAAACATTTGAAACTGTAAAAGTTCTCAGAAAAAACTGCTGAATGAAAATAATCTGAGGAAGGAAACCTTCAGTTATAAATTACAGAGCAATTTACTCCTCATGGTTCCTTTTCAATTATAAATACTTTTGACTGTCTGGGGTAGTCATTTCCAAGGATGCATTTTCACTGTCTGAAAGATGGTTCTGAAATCTTAAAAGTGGAATATTACAAGTGGGTACTCATGGGAAGATGGTAAAATTGTTTTTAAGTGTGGAGGAACTGAAAAGTTTTCAGTACTTTTATATCATTTCAGCAACATTCTCTCTCTCAGGATGTCCAGGAATTAAAGAAAGGAAATATTTACATTATAATTATATTTCTGTTTATTTAATTAAGTTATTAAGCAGATCTGGCATACAGAAGCAGCTCTCTTTAGTCCTAATTGTTTCTCCTAATGTTGCAATTACAGCATTATTGAAAGAATTCAGTGCAGAAAGGCCTGCAATCTCTGTCAGGATGCAGCAGGAGGGGTGGGGGGGATTTGTTCCATGGGAAAGAGAGGCAGTGAAATGGATTGCTCAGCTGCCCCCTCTGCGACAACACGGCAAATCAGTGTTACAAAGCAAGACACAAGTCTGCAAAGGGTGGGGGGCTGGGGAAGAAAGCTTCTATCGGAAAACTCTCTCCCCAGTTATTAAACAGTTTACGTAGGTCTGCAAAAGGGGAACTTTTTTCCAATCCTTCCATAAAACCTTCTAGAATGGTAATTTTTATGTCAGGGATATTTATATTAAGAAGCCCACAAAGCCACAGTCTACTTTCCATACACGTAACTTGTATGGATCCATAGATAAAGTTTCCATTTAAAAAAGAGCACTGAGCATTGTATTTACTGTTTGGGCTTTAATTTCTATATATTTATTTGTTTATTTTTCCATTAGCTTTATTCTGAAGATCCTGTTCCTATTCCAGAACTATAATAATTAATAATATAATAATTCCAGAAATGATAGTAAAGAAGAGTGTGAGGATAAAGAGCAAAAGGAAGATAGAATTATGGTGCCAAAGTATCTTCACAAATGTGTTTATGCAATATTTCACTTTTTTTTTTTTAAGCAGATTTTATTTGCTTAAATGGAGAGCTATTTATATATATGGATGTTTCAGGGCTTTTATGAATTCTGGGCTTTAGAATCAGATGTATGGGTTGCTTGTTCTTCTTAGTGTCTTAAGATCTCTGAAAGCTAATGTTGCATACCTGTCTATCTGTTGTATTACCTCAAATCACTTAATTCTTTTCATGCTGATAGCAAAGCTTCCCATAGATAATTCAAAGTTATTAAAAGCTGCTGGTTTAATGTTCTTCCCAACTAATCCAAAGGCACTAAGGAGTTTCTGTTCATTTTTGTGAAAGTATTCAACTGATGGTATTTACTAAGTAGAAAAGATGCTTTTGAAAAGGCCTTTTTTTTTTTTAGGAGGAAGGTTAAAAATATAAAGAATCTCAAGAACATCCTTATGCAAAAGGTAAGACTTACAGACTCTTAAAAATTCTCTCTCAGGAGGTGAAGGGGGGATGAGGGAAGAGCAAGATTGACACTGAGACATCTCCACAAAATAGAGGAAGGGTTCAGAAATAGGAAAACTGCAAAACTGAATGGATGGTTGCATAAAGATTTTCCAAGAGTCAGTTACTTTAGAAAAGAAATAAGTTCCTTGTAACTTTTAAAGGTTTGCTGCAGAAGTACAGTCTTGTAAAATGTGTCAGTGTTTCATACGTCTTTTGAATCAAGTGATGTTCAACAATCTCACAAATAAATTAATAATTATCTTCAATGTAAGGAAGGAGTTCCACAGAAATTACCCTCTGGAGTTGTTTGCAGTCATTTAAAGAGCTGGAGAGCCTCTTTCACTGTCATGTTCAACTTATTTGCCAAAGAGAAGCAGTGGGAAAAAGCTGAGTGGTATTGACTGTCTTGGCAAGCAGGACACTGTGGTGCCTCAAACCTGCTAAGTCCTGCTTCCTTCCCCTGGTGAAGAGCAGTAAGCCACATTGTGCCATTGGCTTTAGAACAGGAACCCAGTAGGAAGCCACTGATGGAATACCTTGAGTGTCATCAATGACATAGTTTTTGCATACGTGTTATGCTTATTCACCTACTGGACTGAGGGTAGGTGAATTTGAGTTCCATAAAGGATTGTTAAACTGTTTTTTCCGATACTCAGACAGATGGCTGACAGCCATAGCCTGCAGAAAGTCTTGGTGGTGCACAGCAGAGCCACATTGTGGAGGTAAGTTGTGGAGGACAGAGGAATAGGCTCATCTCTGCTGCAAGCGCATCCCTGCTTCACTTCTCAGAAATCCACTTTCCGGGAATAGCAGCACACGTTGCTATTAGTATCGCTTGCAAGTGCATCCCCAGTTATAGTCCAATGTTTTAAACAGCCTTGAGGTGGGGCGATGTTTCAATAGCCCTGGCTCAAGGAGCTCCTTGGAAAGGCAGAGCGAGTCTCTGGCTTGGCTTTCCTTCACTGTCTCCTAGCATGGGGAGGCTGGGCTGGGGCTGGCTATTTTCTGCTGACCCCACACAGTGGGCGATGGTCCACGTTCCACCTTTGACTCAGCTGGATGGAAGGTGGTGGACCCAACCACTGTGCCCATTCTCTTCCTTCCCAGTTTAGTGCCTAGCATCTGTCTATTAAAACATCTTGGGATCTGTAATCACATGCAGATTAAAACTCCTTCAAGATTTAAAACCAGAAGAGAAAATAATCATAAAATCATGTGTTAACTTTGTGAAGTGTCAAAGGCTGCTCAGACTTGAGGAGGCCTTTAGCTTCTTTTTAAGTGAAGCTGAGACCATGGCCCTTCTCCCCTTCTCAGATCAAAAGTGGAGCCAGCACAGCTTTTTGACCACGAAGTCCTGCACCTTCCTCAAGCTCCAGTTCCTATTGTCCACGATGGACTCAATGGTATGGAGAGGGAACTGGAAACTCAGAGACAAGTGCAATTGCATTCTTCTGGGACTGGGATTTGCTTGCTTTTCCTGTTGTGGGACTTTGCAATCGCTTTAGGGTGAGCATAAGGGACTGGATCTAAGGGTTTCTCATTTATGCAGCTTTGCCGCCACCCAAGCTGACAGCTGCCCGCTTGGCTAAGAGTGTGGCATCTAGTAGTAGGAGAAACTTCTTGTTCCAGCTGGCACTTTCTTATCTAACAGTCAGAGCTTTGTAAGTGTGGACAGCTGCAGTTTCAGAAATTGGCTCTATCTGTATCAATTGGATTTGTGAAGTCAGTGAAAGGGCATGAGGCAGATTCATGGGATTTCCTGTTAGTATTAGTAAATGGAATCTACTGCAGAATTTTAAAAGAATAGGGGACTCAGTCAATGATGCTTACATGAGGCCTGTGGTTACGGAAGGCTACCAAAAAGTAAAACCACTGGTCAGTGAATATGCTGGGCATAATGGGCATGACTTCCAGAAATCTTAAATCATCTTGAAACAAAAGCAAGAAATAGCTCCAGTGTCTGTCTGTGCACCCGGGCTGGGGGAGTGGTCCTTAGGAAGCAGGTGGTGTGTTGACTCTGATGGTCAGCCTGTGATGCAGCAACATTTCAGGTTTTAAAAAGTATGTGCAAAGAACGTCAGGAATGTGGAGCCTTGTAGGGCTTCAGCAGCGGCTCTGTCAGGACCTGTAAGTTCTCCTCCCACCTCCGCCACTGGTTTGCTGCGTAGCCGTGAGCAAGTCACATACCTTTTCCTTGTCTCAGTTTCCCAGCCTACAAATGGGTTTGATCATGCTGAAAGCTGGAGGAACTCTGCAAAGGCACGGTGCAATTATGTAACAGCACAGAAAGAAAAGTGTCCCATGAACTTCCACTCCCTTTTCTGCTCCTGTGGGATGGGGGAGGGACGAAAGCCCTCAGACAGTTCTGTTTACTCCTTAAGTATTTCTACAGGTACTGCATAGGATTTCCCCAGGCTCTGATGGAAATCACTGACAATGTGTTTAACATAGCTGGGGGTTTCCTAAGTTTCGAACTTAGTACAATGTGAGCAGTTTGCAATGGTTTCTATTCATATTTGCTTAGCTGGGCCTAAACTACTGTGACCCCAGTACTGCAACACCAGCCATTATTCACACCAGTGCAGAGGTTTTCCTGCTAATGAACGGGAGGGACAACCAGCTTCTGCATTTGTTATTTGAATGTCTGGCTGTGAGTAAAAGTGTTTCACCTTCTGTGAGATATGAGAAAACACATACACAGAGGAGATGTTGCCTGTACCAAGAAAGCCCTACGTTAATTCTACTGGGATGCCTAAGGTGTCCTTTTTTCCTGCTGCCCATGATGCCTAAACCATGGAAGAGGTTCATCCTCCCTATCCAGGACAGCAGACCAGATGTGCATCTGCACCTGCCCCTTTTAGCAACAGTTTGGGCAAAGATGAAAAGCTATGAATGGCAGTGGTTGAAGTGCTAGGGGAGGTTCAGTTCTTCTGGCTCTGCCCAGGAGGTGGGAACATGGCACAGGTGGAGAGCCAACAGAGGAGGGGAGTAGTGTCTCCAAACTTTGTGAGCTAGGCTTATTTTTATAGCTGACATCTGTCAGAGCCCTTGCATCATAAATTAGCAGTGAGGACAATCATTTGAGGAAGGAAAGATACCAGGTCTGGTCCCAGCACTACTTCTAAGTTTTCTCCTGTGGTTCTGATGTAATGACAGGATCCCCATATTTTTATGGGGGTTTTGGTGTTTTTTGTTTCGTTTTGTTGGGTTGGTTGGTTGGTTGGTTGGTTGGGGTTTTTTTTGTGTGTGCGTGTGTGTTTGTTTGTGTGACTTATTTACTTTTATTTTGTAAGATTTGAAGCCCCTGAATGTTAGTAAGGGCAAAAGTCTCTTGTATCTACAAATCTGCTGCCAACAATAATCATAGAGGGGTTTCAAATTTGACTGATGTAATTCTATTTCTTTCTGTCTATTGTTTGATTAGTTTTACAATACTGGCACTTCTTCTGAAATGACATTGTATAGCATGTGATTTTGCCTGACTTACTACTTCCTAACAAAGTGTCATGATTGCTTCCATAGGAAGTCATGACCCTTGGTAGTTGCCCAGCATTTCTTACACATTCATAGTATAAAAGTCATCATTTCCCACCAGTGCTGCAGAGCTGTAAGACAAGTTTGCATTCTGGTTTTCACACAGCAACAGAAATGATACTTTTTAATCACATGGTTAAACAGTGCCGGGGATTTTAAAGAATATTTCTCAGCCAAGAGGAAGTTACTATCAGCATATGTTTTGTTTTTTAAGAACTGGATGGTTTCACAGGACCATATGTTCCTCTTGCATCAGGCTGGTCTGTGCAAGTTTGGGATCTGCAAAATGCAAGCTTAGAAAGTTACTGCACAACATTCCCAAGGCCAGTGAGAGATCATCCTGAAAGAGTAGCTGTAAAGCCAGTGGGGTATAGGACTCTGAGCTGACGGCTGTCTGCATGATTAAGACGATTTTTTATGGAGGATATGAGCCTTTCCTTACAACAAATACAATGAAGGTGTCAGTGCATACCTTTAGGCTGGACTGAAACCTTTCAATCAACAACTGAAGCACAAAATCTTATCAATATCAGCTGGACTTACTCCACATGGGAGGCCTCCGACACATTTATATTTAGCACCGGCGACATACATGTGATTACCACTTGCATTGCATTTCTGGTGATAATCTAATCATATATAGTATTTTTCTGACCAACACCATCTGTACCATTGTCTGTACACTACCATTTTTATTCTTCAGGCTTTCTTTGGCATGATACCAAGTAGGAGGTTTCCCACTGTTTGGGCTTTCTAGGTTGCATTTGGAAGAAGTGAATATACTTTTCTTACAGCACAGTGGTATCGAGGCTGTGATACAGTGGGAAGCTCACTAAAAAGAGCAGCCACTTGCTGTCAGACAGAGAGATCTTTATTTTAGAATCATTAAGGCCAGAAGGCAGAAAGAGCAAAAGTCTATGCGTGTGTGTGGGAAGAGGTTTGCACAGTCTTTGTGTCTCTACCTTTTGTGCCTCAAAAAAAAATGACAGCTGCTTATGTGGATATTAGACACTTGGAAGTTTAAACACGCAGCATACAGAAAAGAAAATAAGTGTTTTATAGCTCCATCCGTGATTGGCAGATGGATAGGAAGGATTGCTTTATATGCCACATGTGCTACATATGGCCCAGCACTGCAAAAGCTATATTCTGCACATGCTTAAGTTTTGTTCAGGTTCTTTATGTACTTACCTTCCTTTCTTTGAAGATGTGTTAATCTATATTTAAAAGTATCCTAACCATATAGCTTCCAATCAGCAGAGGCCTCAAGCTCTCTTCATACCAGTCAGACTCAAGAGTAAAAGACATGAATAAATTTTAGATCAATTGAGGTGCTCATAAAATAAAAAGTTCAGAGCATGTGTAATTTTTCAGTCTGCTCCAGGGCAGGAGGCCAAGCACCCGTTACAATCAAGTTCCTAAAAACTTCAGATACCGTTGCTTTCCGTGGGAAAGTGTGAGCTTCCTAGAAGATGTTACAAGAGCAGCCCAAACCGTTCCTCCTATCCCAGGAGACAGCTCCAAGGATGCGTGGGATCCATCCTTGCATACAACCGGTTGCTGAGCCTGGCTATTGTGATCTCAGCTTGTACAATTCTTGTGCTCAGAGTTTTCCCTTTAATGGTTAGATTTTCTTTTGTATCTTGTTTGAAATAATAAAAAACAAAACCAAACCACAAACAAACAAAAAA
>JANIJG010017092.1:236979-271596 GCA_024611175.1 Megaceryle torquata
TTGAAATAATAAAAAACAAAACCAAACCACAAACAAACAAAAAACCAACCCAGAACACCCAAACAACAACACCCCCCCCCCAAAAAAACCCAAAACCAATCAAAACCAACAACCAAGCCTCCATTTATTTGCAGTAAATACATAAACCAGCCTCAGATGGTTTACAGCTCTGGCTTTTGAGAAAAATGATTGAAATTTTGTTTGTAACAAAGTTCAGAGAAAAATGCCTTCAATATTTTTGAGGATCTGGAGGGAATATCTTGCACAGATCTAACACCAAATCTAGCTGCTGCTTAGACAGAGTTTGTGCTATCTATTCCTACTCTTGGTATAGTATTGACACTCATCTGTGAGCCTGTGCTAACCTGGCAGCCAGCCAAGTGACAGTTAAGCATCTGATGTTCCTTTATCCAGTATATTTGTTTAAATTTATTATTATTATTATTTTTAATATGATTAGGGAAGCTCCTTTTTTTTGCTATGCTATTTATTTCCTCTGACTTAGTGCAGCCTTTGGCTGTCTCCTGAGCTAAAAGCTGCAGCTAAACAGACTTTTTTTCATGCTGAATAGCATGTCTCAACGTTTTCCTCTCAACCATCATGTAGGTCTAGTTGCATTGTTGATTCCCATTACATGTCTGCTGGGATGTAAATTATTTCAATTCCCCCACACCCCGCCCTTCTGTTCTTGTACTTTCAAGGGGTTTAATCCGTGAAGGGGACTACTTCAAAGCTCTCTCAAGAAACTAATTTCTTGATGGATAGAAGGGCCAATAAAATGAAATTAGAGTTTTATCTCATTGTCTCTATAGGAATGAAGTATAATAATTATTTCAGGCAAATACATGTTGGAGACAATAATTAAGATCACTATCATGTCTTTAAGGACAAGCAGATTCTAAAATAAGCATTAGTAATGGGATTAAACATTATTGCAGTGCCCCGGATCTCAGCATTGCCAAAGTACCTTGCACGTCTGAGTGTATGAAGCTCGTTCACTGGAGGAAAAAAAAGGAACCAAGAAATAATTCTGCATTTTACAGATCCTTTTTGGCTTGCAGCCCATTAAATAGCTGAGGCCCCAATCTGCAAAAAAGTCTTGGGTGCCTGAAGGAAGTGGAAATGAAGTGGAATTTAGTATCTGTGTCATCAGCACAGTCCAGAAAGTCTGCTGCCTAATGGGTTAGGTGTCAGCATTTTTCCCAGTAAAGTTCCCAGAGAATACTGCTCTGGAGCAAAATTGTCAGCTTCTTAGCAAGGCAGTGGTTTGCTATTAAAGCTTGTTTGGGATCCATGAATTAGGTGTCCCTGTCTCAAAGTCTCTGAAGGACTGCCATAACAGGAGGCTCAGTTAAATGTAAGCATCATGTAAAGTATGCCACCTGTAAAATATTTATTCCAACCATCTGGAGTAAGTTTGTGACAAGCTGGCCTTTAGTGCAGCAGCTTCCCAAGTAAATTTTGAAGATGGACAGTTTCTCTACTCCAAAGATTTGTTCTTTGCTTCTTTTTTTCTCTCTTAATCTGCCTGCATCAGTTGTCTGCGTGGGCTCTTGTCCGTACTGTTCCCTCATACAATCCCTCATACAATTTCCTCCTGTCTGGTTTCAGTGCCATCATTACTCTCAGTCCGAGAGGGATTTTGGCCTGCTTCTGCATATGTTCATTTTTGTGTGGAAAAATGTTCAGATTGGGCCTCATTAATTTTACACTAATTAGCTGCTCAGCTCAAAACTGAGAACCCTTCTGTGGAAAGACAACAGACTGTTGTGCTCTGTTAGTGCCTCACACTTAGTACACAAATTTGAACCATCTGGCTAGTGGTATTAGGTTTGATTTATGGTAATATATCTTCACCATACCCAGCACCTGGGGGGTTGACATGAAATGAAGGAGGATTCTGCAGTCTTGTTTTTCAGCTCTTACTGTCTCTTTCTGATGGAAGTCAGTCACAGCTATGATAGGAGGTATCACCTGTCATCTTAAAATCTTGCTTTTTACTTATCTTAGTGCTTATTTTTGTTTTAAATAAGAAATTTCCATGATTATCAACAGAGTCAATAGCCTTCCTGGCATGCTGTAGAATATAAAACTCCAGAGGCTGAACTTTTTCTAAACACTTTGGAAGTGGAATAAGTGGAAGCAGCAAATGGAACTCAGTTGCCCACACAGCCAGCTCATCCCTACTGTGAGTTTCTTATTCAACCATTTGGGGAGGACAGAAATAAATAAATGGTGTTAACCAGGCTGACCTGCTATCCAAATGTATTTAGTGATTTTTATTTATTTTTTTTCAAATACTGTAAAATAAAAATAAGTGGTAGCAGTAAGCAAAGCTCTAATTTCAACACATCAGTCAGCAGAGCCCACTACCGTGTCTAATATCTGGCTTGTTTAGAAGACAGGTAGGGCCTAGGGGAAGGGCAAGAGCACAGACTGGACTGACTTGTTATAAAACATAACAGTCATTCAGTGGCTGTTTAGCGTAGATCTTTGGAATTAAACATCAAAAAGAAGGGAAATTATTTGGTAGGTAGAAGTCAGCTCAGCGTAGCAGCTGGAAGAGGCCTGCAACACCACAATGCTGGACCTCCCCAGCTTCAGCTAGTTGAATCTCCCACTCCATTCTTAGACTCTGTTCTCTCTCCAAGGTGGTATTTATTTTGGTTTCTCCTTTTAATGCTCCTTTCATAGCAGCCTGAGGACAACCAGGAGTTAGTCTCAATAGTCAAATTAATTGCTAAACAGGGCTCCTTGGGAATTTGGCCCAAGAGCAATAATAACAGAAGCACTTAGCCCTTGTAGCGTGTAGCCCCATGCTGCTTCAAAGCATGATGCAAAAGGTGAGCGTGCCAAATGCCACATTGTTTCCTTAGGATAACTATCTTCTTTTGGGAGGGGATTCTTACATTTTTGTAACTAGGGTATAGAGACAAAGTGAAATGGAAAGGAGTAATGTTCTAGGAATAGGGGGTCAGTCATGTACACTGCGGGAGGTGTCAAAGGACAGGGTATTGTTTCGATTCATTAACAGGTGAGATAGTGATAGTTTGGGTTTAAACTCCAGTCACAGTGAAAGCCATAGCTACTGATTCTCTGTCAGTAGTCCATACAGCAAGGTCAATCCTTATTTTGCTGGATCTGTTCACCTGTCCTGTTGGCATCAGTTTCTGTCCAGCGTGTATGGGCTGATATCCACACAACTAGGCTCAGTGACTGGTGGGGCAAGACTTTAACCTTCAACAGCAGCTCTCAGTGGAGCTGTGCTGTCAAGCTGTGAGTGGTGCAGTAGCTGACTTGGTTTAACAAGCTGACCTGGCATGCACAGAGGAAAGATTCCCAAGTCCACAAAGCAGGTTTTTTACGGTATGTGTTGCACTTGATCACAACCAAGTATTGTTTTCTTTCAATCTCTCTGCTTAGCTTGGATATAAAACTTGAGTGAAACAGTATAAGACAGTTACAGGTCAAAGTTTTTCTTGGACAATGTATGATGATGTCAAATTTTGTCTCTCTAAGATAAGTAGATGATATAAGAGCTGTATACCAAAGCACCCTTTTGCATCTTATAAATGGGCCAGGCAGCTTAACATTCTTTTTGGATAATTTGAAAAGCTGTTCTTCAAGAGAAGCACAGGAATACCTGTTTGTTCATTAGATGGTGATTATTCATAAAATTATGATAACTTCTCCCTTGGCATCTGGTTTTCAGCTAGCCTGAAGGATGTATCAGCAAAAGGAATGATATATTCAACTCTGAGAGCATAAACTGCAAGCAGAGACCAAGATGTGATGCTTGAGAGTCACATTTCAGAAGCTGGCCTGCTTCAGAGCCAGCACCATGCAGGATTCTCTCTGCTGTAATTTACAGATTGCTAATCCTGACTCCTGCTCACTTTGAATGAATGAATGGGGGAGGGCTGGCAGAGCTCAGGGGGCTTTATGTGTTTATGAATAGTGGCAGGAAAAGATCCCTTCCCATAGGAACAGGAGAAACATTCTGTTTCTCTTTGCCATCAGTGCAATATAAGAGTTTGGGCTTATACCTACCTATGGCTGAGTTGTCAGCATTGAAAAACTGTCCATCTGCTGTGTGCCAGCCTGTGTGAAGTGAGATAGATTTCTTCAGTCCGTTTCCTGACAAACACTTTTTTCACTGGCTGGAACCCACAGCCAGTGATTTGTGCTTGTTACCTGTCATGTTAAGAGGACCAGCGGCTGAATCAGAAGAGGAGAATGAATCCTCTCTTCCCTTGAATAATAAGTGCTGCTTCTCGGTTTGGTGAAAATCTGTTCCATTTTAGAAATTGCTACACACACCATTCCCTCTGCTGTTCAGTATTTGTTCACATTTGCAAGCCTCTGAAAAGGAGGAGAAATTCCTGCCAGAAAATACAGTCAAAGCATACAGTAGTTGGAAGTTTCAGAGAGGGGTTTGACAAAAACCCAATCAACTCATCTTACTGTACAAAATGGTGTGATTTGAAAACATATCTAAAAGTACATAAAATAATTATTGGATAGATAATTAGACTAGATCATCTAGTTGCAGCTCATACAACAAATAACATTTCGGTCAGTCCTTGAGGGTAACTGAGTCACGTCTTCTGAACAAACATCTTATCTTGAGCTGAAGATGTCAACATACAGGGACTCCTGTGTTTTCTTTGCGAGCTTGTTTTGTTAGTTGATTGCCATTGTTAAAAAAGGAAAACTGTAAAAGTTATTTCTGTTTTTGCTTTATCTGGATTTAATTTTCAGTCATTCTGAAGAGGCTTTTTAGTATCCAATTTCTTTTCCCTGTAAATGTAACTATACTCCATAATCAAAGCAGCTTTTTTTTTTTTTTTTCCTGTGACAGTACTATGCAAATTGGACTCCTTAACCCCCCTCTCACCAAAAGACTTTTGAAAAAGCTTACTGAAGTTTTGGGGACTTCCCACTGATATCAGTGGGTTTTGGACAAGTCTTGGAAAATTACACAAATGGGGTTATATGTGAATAAAGTCTGTAGAGTCAGGCCCCTGATAAAAGCAGCTGGCATCCTAATCTTTTGGTTTGGTATCAGATCTAAGGGAGCTGTTTCATCAATATATGCTGAAGAGAACTGAAAAGATTTGGTCATGCCTTTGAACATACTAAGGATTTTGAGAGGGCGAAGTAGGGGAAAAAATAGGGACAGCTGGAATTTGTTTTGTTGTTTTTTTAATACAATTTAAGGTTTTTGTTTATTTTTTTTTTAAAGTGTGAATGTAACGCTCATGAAAACGCTCACTATACACTGAAATCTTCTATGAATCAACAAAACATGTACCAGCAGTACAAACTTCACCTTGCCTAAACAATGTACGTCTCAATTCCGACTTGAAAAGACCACCTGTAGGGGAAAAATGTTAGTTCGGTATCCAGGGGCCATTCATTCCTTTGCCACTTTGCTGAGACTGCCAATTAGTGCCAACTTGTGGTGGCAGATTTTGTGATGTAGACACATGTTCTCTGGAAAGTGGGCTGAGATATTCGACTCATTTCACATGAGGCACAAAGAATTATTTGCTCTGTGCTATACAAATGAGGATTGTCCAAAGCTTTCCTCTGTGTTAGCCTCTGTACGCTTACCGAGTGTAAATACAGGGGAAATTGGTGTTATTGCAAGGACAAATTAGCACCAGAACTGAGCTGTATTTTTTTAAATGTGCTGCTAATTGTGCCCAATTTGTGCTGGAGTACTCACTCAAATGCAAAAGCACAAAACCAGCCGAACACATTTCAGGGTGCCAAAGAGAGCTTGCACTTTTCTCTTAGCAAATTATCCTTCTGGTTTCACACTGCGGCAAGTGCCAATTGGTCCTACTAAGACCTTTATCTAGAGTAATCAAATTAGCACTGCATGTTAGCAAATTAGGTTTCATTTACAATGGTTTATATTTGCTGCAAGTTTGAGCATTAAAAGAAAGCATTTTCTAAGTTTTACTTTAAAATTTCTTATATGAGTGACATCGATTCCATCTGTGACATTTAAAAAGGGTGAGCTACTGAAATGGAAGAAATGAGGCAAAATTTTTGTTTGTATTTCACTTCCAGACAAATGTGGGTTGGGAATCGCAGATGTTTCTAAACTTTAAGGTAGAACTGAGCAAGCTGGACAGGACTTATGCTTGTTTTCCCAGTAGATCCATTCTTCTCTTTGGTTCACCGTGGGTCAAATACGTGCCACTGGTTACACCCAGGAAATCACTGGGGCTATGAAGACACAGGATTTGGCTCAGTACAGCCATCAGGCACATCATGAAATTTGCTTCTGCCAAAAAGTATGCCACTGACAGAGTGGGAAATACAAAATGCTCCAAACGTTGGGGTGAGCAGGATTGTCAAAAGGAGAGAGGAAAAAAAAATCATGGGCTGAATTTCTCTCTGGCCAATATCCACAAAAGTCATCAGAGATTTTTTAGGGGATGAATTTTGCCCACTGCAATTAATTAATCAATGTTTGTACCATCTGAATATTAATAATGTAAATGTTAAGTTTTACTGAGACTTCTGCTTCTGAGGTTGTCTTTTGTTTGCAGTTTGTGAAACTATCCCAAAACTGGATTATTCTTTATTTTATGAGACCGGTTGTCAGAAGGCAGAGAAGTGCACCTGACAATAGCACTATCACCTGCCTGCTTGTAGTCGGTGGGTTTACAGAGGCACAAGATTTAGCAAAACCTGTTGTAAAAGAAGGCAGAAGAGTTGCCTGACCAGTTACAAATGAGGCTCTGGCTCTGCTGGGGGTATGAGAAATACTCAGTGAGTCGAGGCCACAGTAGCCCAAGTTGCTGTATTTCATTGCCATCGGGTGCAAAAATTTATTTGGGTGCAAAATTCTGCAGCATCCATAAAGCTCACATGAAGAGACTCAAAAGCTTGAGGGTTTTGGGTTTTGTTTTTTTGAATTTTGACGTCTTGGCCCAGATTTCTTGTTTCCTGATTCAGTGCCTTAAGAGGTGCATGTGTATGTAATTTCTAGCCAGTGCTATAAAAGAGTAAATTGCTTGTAATGGGTTTCTGCAAATAACTTTATAACAATGGCACAGTTGATCTGCTCTTTGAAGATCAATATCTATGAAGTATTGCTAATCAGCAATACAAAGGCATAAAATAACTCCTGAGCACCCTAATCCAGAGTAGCATCTGATTCAGGAAGTCCCTGCATCATTAATTTCCAGAAACTGAGAGGAAACTGGGGGGGCTGTGCGTGTGTCACTTTCTACATGTCCTAGTTTCTATACTCTTTGGCTAAGCACCCTCCAGTGTCAACGGAATATGGGGCTACTTATAGCTTTGGTCTGCCCCAGAGTGGTCATTATGTTCTTAAAAGATACTATCACTATCCTCCTCTGATGACATCCCCAGGAACCCATCTTATATATAAAAACATATTGCACAATTAAATAAGACCACAAGCTTTGAGGAACAGAATAAACACTTTCAGCTAAGCTGGATTTGGAATGAAAAAACATATTTATTTTTTTTCAGAACAGTCTCTGAAGTTAAGCCCCCTCCCTGAAGTTTATTACATGAGCTGAGAGAGGCCATTCTTTCTAACAATGCCCTTTCAGCTACTTTGATGCTAAAAATAAAAAATGTTTGATAGCTATCCAAGAAAAGAAGGTGAAAACAGTAATTTCCAGCTTTTCTAAAGCTCTTTGACTATATACACTTGACAAAAAAACAGTCACCAGTAGATGAAGTCAGATTGTTTTTTCCTGTATGCCTATAAATTCCCTTTCACTTCTCTGAAAAATTAACTGAAAATGTCTGCTCGTTAATAAACGTGCAGGGCAACGCTATGTTTTAGGAGTGATAATGCCCACTGCCTATAGTTACTCAAGTTCATGGTTTGGCCAAATTTATTTTGTAGCTGCCAGAAGAGTGCTTAGCCTGAGGACAATAACAAGAATTATTTTCTTAATGTTGCCAGTCACACATCACACTTTTAAGATAAGGCTGGGGAAAAATCTTATGAAAGCATTTTACTCATTGATTTATAGAAGTATTTCTCTTTGGGATCTGATTTTGCAGCACCAGAGACAGGGCTGAAATGGAACTGACAAGGAGAGTCGCTGTTGCTTTCCAGTGCTGTGAGATATGTGGGAAGTGTAAGCAATTAAACCAAATGCAATTATTTGTTTTTTAACTGTTTCTGTTGTCAGGCTTTGGAAAAAAAAAAGGAATTATTTCAAATGGAAATGCATTTATAATTCTGTTGAAAAGCAGAATTCTGAAAATGGAAGTATTGGATGTCCTGCATTCAGCCACTGCAATGCTGTAAAAAGAGAGAGATGTTCTAACTCATCTCATTGCTCCCTTATGGGTGAGACTCCCAAGAAAGTGTCATTTCTAAAGACAATCAGTTATCCTTGGATCCCTGCACCATCTCCCCTGGTCAGGCATGGAGCTAGTAGTGTGTGAGGAATGATGAAACCCTGTCCCAAACCCTGTCCAAAGGAGACTGCTGGTAAATGGTACTCATCTCTTGTATGCGCTGTTATGACATAATCCTCCTGACAGTTGAGGAAAGTTGACCTCTTTATATAGGCCAAATATGAAGCCTTGAATGTTTTCCTTCTTACATTTGTTACTGGATGCTAAAAGTCTTAAAGAGAATGCTCAAGAATTAAAAAGGATCAGCAAAATGTAAATTAAAAGGGGTATTTTGCTCAAGCATGAGGAAGGTTGGGATGATTTAATGAACATTTTTAAGAAGTTTAGATTTTAAAACAAAAAAGTGGTAGTCTCTGAAAATAGAGATGAGAAGGGCCTTTCAGCCTCCTCATCAAGGTGCTCTGAGCTGATCCTGGGAAAAGGGGGCTTCTCTCCATTGACTGTAAAGGAAATATAGGAAGACTGGCATTGATGTGAGGTAGCCTTAGGTATGTCACATGCTCTCCCTGCTGGCAACAACACTTGCTTTTTCAGACTGAAAAGTTCCTTTTTCACACTGTTCACTTCAGTTATGGTCTAACTGGCTTTTGAAAATGAAATTTAGATGCCCAAGCTGTTCAGAAGTCTAATTATTATCTGCTTTCTTTGACGTAGCCTGTTTTGTTCTGGGGACTCTTTGAAAGGTTGGAAGACTAGCAGGATTAAAACAAGTCATTGCATTAGGGAAACGAAATCTCATTAAGAAAGCAGTTGTGATTTGCTAATCCCTCCCCGTGAGTCTTGCTTCTGAGCCAGCACTTGGGTTGACTGAAGCACCGAGGAGGCCAAACCAGCACTACTCCCTGGCACCGCAGTGATGTGGAAGGACATCCACAACCAGGACTCTGTAGGTCCAGACACATCATTAACTTGCTGCCGAGAAGCTGACATGTAACTAAATTCACACCCTCAGGATAATTTACTCATATGCCCATATTCTGAAGCATAATTTTATTCCTGCTCTGATCCTCTGGTAACAAAGCTGGACTGGCTTCCCTGGTGCCAATTACTGGAACACTCGGCTCCAGCACACATTTGTTACTGGAATACTCACCAAGAAGTACATAGAAGAAAGAGTTAATTCAGATGCCTGCCTGCTTGATTCTCCTGGTTGGGAAGGTTGCTCACCTTTTGTTCTGGGATGGACAGACTGCAGAAGTGCCAAGAGAGGGAATGGTTAGTGAGAGGATGGTGTAACTCCCCAAATTCAGATCAGGAATTTGACCCTCTTGGGGGTATTATGCTTTACTCTGTCCTACATATGTGAAAGTAGCTCAGTAACTCACACGCCACACATTCAGGTAGGAAGCGTGGGTTCAAACCCTCACGCAGGAGGGACCTCAATTTGTCTCTCTTACCTGCTAAACAAGTAACAGCTTGTTCAAGGATGATCTTGATCATCTGTCATCTCCAAAATCTCTTCTCATATACAGGCACTTGAGGGAAGAGTAAAAAAAGTGTTATTTTTGTCTTCAAACAGTTTTAAGTTTATATGTGGGTAGAGTGGGAAGATCCTTTTTCATTTCCATTGCAGGAACAGGAAGGAAATGTGATTTGGGTCAGGATGATTTTGGACTGACATTTTGGGGTTTTTTTCTTCAGATTTCACTGACAAAACAAAAGAAATCTTATACAGAAATTTTTTTTCTAGTCTTACATGGGAAAAACTAATAGGGTTCCCTTCACTGCAGTAGGCCTCGGAGGAGCCTCCTGCCATAGCACTATCTTTGTGATGTTAATTTTAACAAATCTGCACATAAAAAAGCTGTTCTGACCCTGGTTTAAAGGCACATATATTTCCCCATTACGACAGACAGTTTAATATGTGGATGAAGAAATGCTCTAGAGCTTGTGTTGCTAACTCAGATTTGCCTGGGAGGCTTGTTCCTCATCAGCAGTCTAAGAATGAGCTCTCAGCTTGTGATAACGAACAAGCCTCACAAAGGAAAGCTTAAAAAACTTGCATCACTATCTGATGACAAATGCAAAACCTTGTTGTTTTGGGGGTGGGCAGAGATAGTGAGAATTTTGAGAATGTTCAGGAAAACCATATCATACCATAAGTCAGTTTACATAAAGTATTGAAACAAAAAGCAAGAATTTGACTGTTTCTGTGATCGGCTCCAAGCAGTGTCACAGGTCATGGCAGGACTGATCAGCTGATCCATATGTCTATCATGACAGCATCCCCCCTCGTATTAAATAGCAAATTTTGTCAATCTTTGCATATTTTTCAATTGCTTTCTGAAATCCTAATAGAAAATTTAAGTCTTCCCTCCTGCTCCCCTGACCTGGTTACTCCACTTGTTCAAGCTTTAGAGATCATTTCCTGAATACTATTTACATTATCAGGGTTTACTTATCTTTTCTTTTTTCCATTGAAACACTAAGCAGCTCTTACATCAATGTAGGTGTGTTTGAGAATTATGAGAGCCTTCAATTCTCATACCAAACTACACCCACACAAGTCAGTTCCAGTTCCAATGACTAAAGGTCATGTGAATGGCAAAAAGTAACAGGTAAGAACCCAATTTTGCTATTAAGAGTAACTGAATTTGCAGTTATGGTTTATTAAGGAAAGAATTAATGCCACGAGCAGTAAATCCTTTCCCTGCCTTAACATTTCTTGGTGTTAGTTCCCACAATTCCCGTTATTATTTTTATGGACAATTCCAATGGAAAAAGAAAAGCATGATGTGTGAGAACAAAGATTTGGTGGAAGAGTGTGGCCATTTGCCTTTAAAGACACCAGTGATAATGAGAGATGGTGGTGGGCTCACTCCTTGCCAAGGGATAAGGAGCATTCACTATCCAACTACTTCCCCAGCCTTTGCTAATAGCAAATGTGCAAGTGGTGGGAATTGAGTTCCCTGAGGCTGATGGCCTCCTGTTTGTGGCAGTCTGTCTTTCCCAGGATGACACATTCCTATTTCTTAGGTTTAACTGAATTCCTACATTAGTTTAGCATTTTTGGTTCTCAGCTCTACTCTTATGTCTTCTTTCAAGGAGAGTGGGCTTTCTCATTTGTTCTTCTCCCATACTGCACCATACCTGGTTTTAACGGTGTTTAATCTGTGCTGTCCACCTGGGCACTTTAACCTGTAGACTGCGAGGACCAAAGTAATGAAGACTCTACAGACACTATGTGCTCTGTAAGGGTGGTCTCACAAAGATGTTGCTACCCTTTGAAATTTTCACTGAAGATACAAGCTCTGAAGTGATATGTGTTTTCCCTGATGTCAATCATGTGTGGGCCATTAGCCTTCACTATTCCCCTCAGCATCATCTTTTGCCTGTGTGCAAAATGTTGCACTGAGTGGGAAGTCTAGTTATAGTTGCTGGGGACAGCATGAAAATATCCTCCAGGAATTCAGGAGCAAAGCTGGTGGTTATTGGAGATCACTTTATTTTTCATTTAGGAAAATACTGTGTGTTAAGGGACTTGACTAGTCTTGCAAATTAATTTTAGTGGAGTTTAAAGAACAGGAAGAAAATTCCATGTGTGGACATCCTTCTATAATAAACCCCTCTCTTCTCCTTGGAATCACCTCTTGACAAGACAGGACCTTAGATTCAAATAATTAAAAACTTATAAACAATTGAGAACATATCTTCAGGATATTAAAAGCCTTGCATTCTTTGGTCTCTCTCTTCTGCTTTTAGCTGTATACTGAAGGTTGTCACACTGGTGTGACTCACACTGTTGCTGTGTTTCTAGCAAGTGGTGTCTGACACTGGTGGTCACTTTTCCTTTAAATTACTGCTACTAGACTTCAAGAATAAGGTAGGACTTGCTGTGAAGAAGACCATATGTAATTATCTGGCCAAAAAGAAGTTATTCTGTATCTCATCCTGATTATTTGTGACTGCTACAAAGCTCAAAGGTCAGGCTTTTTTTTTTCTGTCACAAGACTTGCAGTAGATTAAGCTGTGTATTTAGGGTAATTGTGAGCAGGCTACTGTCATTCTACCAGATAGCCTGAGCTTGTTTGACAAGGCATGTGGCTTTCTCTGTTGCTTGCCTGCACTATCTGTCCATCCTTTTCAATTTGTGCTGTTGAGACTTGGAATATATCTAATACGACTACAAATATTGGTGGGATTTTTGCATAAATCCATTTTTTATTCTACTAGATACAAAAGGTTATCATAACATTCTGTCTACAATGAGACTAACCATTCAGACTGGTAACATCAGGAAGAAACACAAAGGACATCAGGGTGAACACAGGGATGGCAGAATAGAAACTAGGAAAGAGGACAGGAAACTAGGAAAGAACACTACTTCTACCCAAAATCTGTCTGGAGTAGATTTTATAGTACATGTTGCAGACAACGGTGGTTTTAACAAAAGAAGGATCCAAAAAAGTAAGCAAGTGAAAGTGCAAGGTTACATAAAGCTATATCCTTCACAGTGAGATCTGAAGTTAGAGTTATGTCTAAATTTGTACCATGGTTTATTTGTTACGTTCTATGGGATATCTCTTTGCATTTAATGAATTTTGGTATTTTCCAGTAGAAGAAAGCGTTCAGATCCTGACTGCAACCATTGCAGTGTGTATTTTCTGTGTATAACTGTGTCTTGAGGTATTTAAATAGTATCTTATTTGGAACAGTCAGATGCAAAGCTCAGCCCTGGTTTCCAACACAGCTCTCAGCCTTCTACTATGTTTATCTATGCTTCCTTGGTGGTCTTGTCTGTGCTGGTGTCGGGGAAACCGATAGCTCCCCAATGGCTGCCAAATCCACTGTCCTGATCTCAATTGGTGTGGTGCTACCAGTATTTACATATCTGTCCTAATGCCCCAACACTCGAGTGACATGAGGGTTACCTTGTTGCTTTAAAAGAAAATAAAATGTACTGAATTTTTGGCTGGTACAGACATAAAAAGCTGCCTTCTGATAGCTAGTCAATAGCATTAATAAATAATAATATGATTATTGCTATTATTTACACCAGACCTGAAAATATTTTCGAAGATAGCGGGGAAAAACAACCCTTTCCACTGCAAAAATCAGTGGGTTAAGCTCTATAGCTTTCCTTATATAGGAGAACAGGGTGAAGGCTCAGAGTGCTCTCTTCTGATCTATGTCTTTCAGTACCTTTACCCTTCACAGACCTAACCTGTTTAGGTAGCTGATGCTTTCAGAATACAGATGAGTCAGTGTGTGAGTACGTGTGCAGCAAAAGGAGCAGCAGTAATGCCATAGTTGACAATTTCTTTCCAATATCCTCGCAAAAAATTCAGTGTCAGGCAATCTGATACCAGTTGCGGCTAAGGATCCAATGGATCTCACTGTGCTAGGAATTTTCCTTCAGTGCTTATTAAGTTGCAGTTTCAAGATGTTAACTCCTCAGGCAAAACTACCTGATGCTTTCCACTCGTATTCAAAAAGTCCAAAAATGAGAGGGTCACCTTTCTTGAGATTGCTCAGATATCTCAAGGAATGAAGTAATTCAGAAACTCTCGTTGTTTAATAATTTATAAGACTTCTTACTTTTTCTGGTAGTCTTTCAGCAGTAGGAAGAACCATGGCAAAAGAATTAAGATAGAAAGCATGGGTTCCATTTCAGATGAGTCATGTTCAACTTGTAATAATTGGTGGTGATTTTGTTTCATGCACCTTGGTCTGCCAGAAGCTGCTACCTTTGCACAGCTAGAGAGAAAGTGCTGTGTAGAGCTGGAATCCACCATAGGGGTGGGAGGACAGGGGAATTAAAAAATGGACCAAAGGAAAGTGATAAATCTAAAATTTACTTACTGATTCAGGCAGACTTCCATGTTGTGTCAGGCAGATTTAAATGCGATTTGCTGGCATCGTTTTTCAGAGCCATTTCTGCGTGAAACTTCAGTTAAATGTAAAACAAATCACAGATTTGTTAGAATTTTACTGTGTGGGTTGGACTGTTGTTTTCAATGAGCAGTGGTAAAACTCCCGCTGTGGTTTAAGTATGGTTTAAAGTCCTGTTTTTGCTGTTCGCAGTAATTAAAAAAAAATAGCATGTTTGATATGCTTTTGAATGATGTGAATGCTTCTGTTTTAAATAATGGAGAAAATTGTTAACAATAGGTTAATTTTTTGTTTGTTGCTCAGACGGGATGTTTTAGTCCCTAAAACTGAACATTTGTGTAAATCACTGTTTCCACAGCATTGATAAGTTTGCGTTCAGATGCATTTATGTTAAGTTTTGGGTTTCTTTTTCTTTAATCTTATATTGGCTTGTAATGGAGCCCACACCAGAGTCTTTCTAGTGAAGCTGTCTTCCAGCTCATGCTTCAGCAGCTGTGATGTACTGGCTCACAGCACAGTGGCTTTTTGTCTTAGTTTTTTTAGATTAAATTCCGTTGGTCCCACTTTGAATATTTATTCATAATAAAGCACCATAATTTCAAGACCAATAAATGGAATGGTGTGAAGAAAACTGTATCAAGAAATGCAGTCCACTTGGCTCTCCTTAAACCTAACTTGGTGAAGATTTGCCTGATTCATTGGTTTGGGAACTCTGTGAAGCCTCTGAATAACATATGTTATGCTTTGCTCATCCTCTCCGTCATCATAATGAACTGATAAATATTCCCGTGATGACAGTAGCATGACTCTTGAATTATACTCATGTAGCTTAATATGTAATCCACAAAGTAGGAACCTGGTTATCTTTAGTTTCTTCTACTTATTTTTTTAATGTTTGTCGATGGTAGTAAAGAGCAAATTGAATGTCTTCATTAATGCCACAAAATTTAAACTGATGTTTTTATACCTGCTTTATTTTTATTTGCAAATGAAATCAGTGCAAGAGCTGATCCTTTGAAAATTGAAACAATCTTATCTGTCTTTCTACCAAGCCCTTTGAGCTCTTTGGATGGAGAACACACAGTGACAGGAACCTTACAGAGGAAGGAAAAGATTATCTTTTAGGGTCTTCGTTTGATAGCATTTCTGACACCTTGCAAGTACTTAGCTACCAGAAGCAGATGAAAACTTTGGGTTAAGAAAGTTGCAACTGAAATGTCCCAGCAAGGGCCAACACTGTAATAATATAAGATAAATATCCCTGTTGCTGGAGGCACATCAAGATATGGATTCATTTTTACCAATACTTGTGTCTATATGTCCAAAAAATAGTTAGATCTTGGTTCATTGACACTCTTCCTGAATGGCAGGAAACAATAGCAAAAGAAGCCATCCAAGGAGCTTGTTTTATTCCAGGGGGCTTCAGTAACTGGTATAAAATATCTAAGAATCTAGCTCATGTTGCTCTGCCTGCTGAAGCTCAAGAGCCTGGTGGTTTTATCATATTCTGTGATGGCAGAGGCCCAACTGTGGAACAACATCAAAACCTTCGCAGGTCAGAAAATGAAAGAAATGTGAGAGTCACTGACCAATTAAGCAGTCTGTCATCAGTAATTGATTTCGACAAAGTAGGACAGTAAATATGTGTGGGAGAAGGAAAAAAAGAAGTCAAAACTGAACCTATAGCTCAGACTGAGGTACAGTTATAAAGTAAAGAAATACTGTGCTGTACTTCTGGAGTTTAATTTATGTGTGTAGATAGGAAGAAGTTGCTTCTATTTCCATTTGGAAAATGGACATTGGATTCTTAATGCACTTTCTGAGTTGAAGTTAAATAAGTGGAAAGGGCCAAGCTAGTAATAGTATAAGCAAATAGACCTCTATTACGTCAGTCAAGTTGTGGTTATTTATTTTAGAGCTGATTTTGGCTAGGGTATTGTGCTCAGTATATTGCATTATGGAACAGTTTGACTGTGCTTCAGATTACTCCTCCGGAGTATGTGGTGAAGTTATTCATGCCAAATATACACCCAAGTATGGTTCAGTTGTTTCACAGGAAGGTTCCACACTGCAGTACTCCACAGACTGCTAAATGGGTTTGTGTGCAGCAGAGCCAAAGCTTGTCACATAGTAAGCTCTTACAATGAAAGGGCGGTTTAGACCATTGAAAACCACTTGTAGATGGTATGGCTTACATCAGGTCCATCAGCGAAATAGGCTACTTCTGTGTGAATATAACTGCTTTTAGGGCTTTTGTCTGTATGGAAAAAAAAAAAAAAATTAAAAATGACACCACTAAATGATTAATAGTCTACCATCAAAGGTTATGACAGTTAACCTGCTCTCTACCAGTTCTGCAGTGAGGTTATAACCACTGGGAAATGAACCTGTGGGTACCTTCCAGCAGTTTGTTGGGTTGAGATGAGTGAAGCAGAAGATTTCCCACCCAGCCTCCTTTAAGGCATGTGGGATATCAGTATCCATATGGGATGCTTCATGATTAATCATTGTGGAGATTTGTCTCTGTGGAAGATGTTTCATGTAGCCCAGGATTGAAAAACAAAGGATATGTTGCTGCCACACTAATCAAAAACACAGACAATCTGCTGTTCATATGTGCCAATTGTTGCTGCAGTGTAAGTAAATGCACTTAAAGATGAGAAAAATAATTATAGGCAACCATTCTGTGGAAAGCTTATAGGAGTATGGGCTCTTTAGGGGGACACTTTCAAGTGCATAAAAAGCCTTTCACAAACTTAACTCTGGTTACTGAATTCTTCTTTGTGCTTGCTGTCTGTAAGTTCATCAGACCATAACACCTGGGTTGAAAAATGGCCGAGGAAAAAGCAAAATTATAGTCAAGGGGTAAGGAAGGTCAGTGGAAACTTCAAACTTTAGGTGGTTTTGTCCATTGTGGTGGTAAGACCAGGCACAAACACAAAGACTGACTTGAAACCCAGAGAGTCACATTTATTTATAAGGTTGAACATGATAGGTTGAAAAGTTGCCGCTACGTCATTCTGCAAACCCATACTTCATCCACAGCTTGAATATCATGTGCAGTGCTGGTCCCTCTACTACAGAACTAAGAAACAAAACCAAAAACCCCAAAAGGCCCAGAAAAGGGCAGCAAGAATGACCAAAGGTCTGAGCAAGGAGCGACTGAACTGCTTGAGATCCTTCAGTTCAGAAAATAAACAAACAAGGTGGGATCTATCTGATAGAAGTCTACAAATCACAAGCAGCATGTGTGGGTGGATACCGGTTGCCGTCTCTTACAGCACAAGAACTAGGGGCTGTCAAATGAAGTTAGCAGAAATCATGTTCAAAAGAAAGAAAAGTAGACTTCTGGAAGTTGACTTCCTGCCAACAGATGATTTGGATGTGAAAAATGTCTGCACGGCTTTAAAGGGAGACGGGGCAAATACCTGGAAAGGACAGATTTGTTGAAGGTTACTAAATGGCCATACAAAGCTGAGGAAACACTGGAGCTTAAAATAATTACAGAATGGGAAAGTACTCAAAGTATCGTACACATTTGTGCTGTTCTTAACTTACACATCAGGTCTGTTTATGGCCATTGTTGAAGGCAGGATGCTGAACCAGATGGCCATTCTGCAGCTCTTATATACACACCTATCTGCTATAGTTAAGGTTTTGCCAAGTTATTTTAACTCTTGGTATCTGAGGCCTTGATGTTTCTTTCTTACTTAGTCTTCCAGGTCCCAAATTTAGTGCTGATATTTCCACACTTCTTCCAGATCATCTTGCTAGTGGTAGCTGGAGGAATTATACAGTGGATTTTCATGCCATTGAAACAGAACTTCTGAAACAAAAAATCAGAGGATGTTGGCCTTTTTTCCACCCATAGAAGTATTATTGTAAAAGTTACTTTATCTTCCTTTGTCTCCATCTGTTATTCCTGTGTCAGTGTTCACAAATATGCTGAAAAGAACTGTGGACTTTGAGTTGACTGTTATTCATACCTTGCTTTGCTACTCATCCCTAAACATCTTTTTTTAAACTCTCTTTGGATGTATAAGCCTTAGTTTCCAAGATAAATTTAATGTAGTTATTTTTATCACAAACACTAAACACCAGTTTTGGTTATTAGTTGTTCTGTGGCTTTTTAGCCTTTCACAAAAGGCATCTGTGAGTCTTACTGGCAAACTTTTGATCCATGGATATGTGTGATAGAAGAACACTGCAAGTCTTACGTCTCCATCTTTGGTAGAACGCAAAGCAAGTACATAAAATACTTGCTTATTATAATGCTTAGTAGTAAGTGTTGCTATTAAGTCATCAGCTAATTTCTGATTCTGTGAAAGAAGCAAGTTTTGGGCAGAAATTTTCCAGGCCTAGGTTTGTTACAAAGTAAATTGTTTGCTGAATAAAAAGCTTTTAAGCAGATAGACAGCTGAAAAGCCTGAAATTCAACAGTTGCAGTTTGCATGGAAATTGTCTTTATTGTAGAGTTGTCTATAGGTTTTTTGTTTTGGCCTTCAGTTTCAGTTGTCTCCTTTGCACTGCCACAGCCATCTTGTTTAGTCTTTGCCATTAGAAAACAATCAGAAAACCAGTGTTGCCAAGTACAAATGCATCTCATTTTTGAAGTTCAGCTGTTTTGAACTCGTATGATGAATTTTATAGAGAGGCAAATATGGTCAGCTCTGCCAAATCTAATGAAAGGAGCATTTTGGCCAGACATTATTGTTGCTGCCATTATGAGTTCCACTGTTGCCAGACCTTCTGGGTTAAACCGGCACAATTTTCTGCCTTCATGTTTAAGGGGCTAACTGGCATAAAAGAGAAACCTTGCATTTGTCTAGGTGCACAGCAGAAAGAAGCAGATGCGTACACAATAACGCAGGGACTCAGCAGGAGAGAGGCACTATCTCTAGGATTTCCAGTGTTGTCTAAAAAGCCCTCTGAGCAGAGATGAGAAATAGCTGCAAACTAGATTGTGTCAAAGGACAGAAGAGATTTAGCAGATTGAGAGACCAGGAAGCAGAAGCCAAGTCCACATGAAAAACTACTCACAGCTGAGAACCTAAAGAAAGGTGGAGGTGAGTACAGAGGTGTACAGACCCAGTCAAGACAGGATCGGCATAAGGTTGTAGGCTGAACATTTGGCAGGTGGAATTTAGTAACATTTTTAGGTATTCTAATCCTCTATCAAGTTATGATGCTGGGGCTTAGTTGAACATGCTTAGTTGAAATAACACCTGTCCTAAGCCATCCTATAAAACAGGCTTCTGGAAGGGCTTCTGAAGTTGATTAACTTTATTCCCCCACCTAGTTTGCTTTTCAAGCATGTTCTGGTTTCACTCAGGGCTGGAAATGAGAGTTGTCAGGAAGGCTAGTTATGTGGCGCACGAGGAAACGCACAAGTTTGCCAATGGAAACCTTTGTCTGATGAGATTTTGTTAAAAATGTATTCATATAAATTCAAGCGATGAGCCAAGTAAGTCAAATTCCTATTCATGTTGTGACGCACCAGTGAAGCTTTACATGACATGATAATCTGGGGATGATACACAATAAGATTGCGATCAAATGCGATTGTCACAGCTGGCTGTAAGACAAGCATCACTTCCAACATTTGTTTCCCTGGTCTTGGACAACAATCTGTAGCTTTTAGTTGGCAAGGTAGACCAAAAGATGACAGAGTGTGATTTGAAATGTGTGTGTGTTTCTGGGGAGAGCTTCATTCTCTTTTCCTCTCTGCAGCTGGTTTCAGAGATTCAGTATTTTTTTAAATGGCAAGACATGCTTTCTCTTTATGGCCAAACTGGTGAAATAGCTTTCAAGAGGAAAGAGAAGGGGCTTATTTTGATTTTCAAAGCTTCCACTATTATATTCTATTTTATTATTTACCCTTTTCTACACATCCTTTGCACTTGACAAACAAAATGATTGGATTCAAAAGAAAATGTGCTCAGAAATCAGAGCCTTTTTTGCAGCATTTGTAAGTGAAAGTGCAATCCAGCTGTTGGCAAATCATAACCTCATTGTTTTGGCAACGCTGGTTCATTTACTTTTTTTTCTTTTATGCTAACTTGTTTGCTCAGGTATTGGAATTTAGAGTTTTTCCTTCTTTTTAGAAATTCACACCCTTTCTGGCAAGGTTTGAACTGTTTTTATTGCTTACAATTATACCTACAGGTAAAATAAATACTTTCCCACGGATGCGCTGGAATCCGGTATGGCTATAAGCTGATGTAGCTGTAAGAGCTGAGTTGTATAACTAGTATTTCTGCTGTTCTGTCTTTTCCTTCTGACAGTTCTTAAAGACGCAGGGCTTGAGTCTGTTCTTGCTCTTGAGTAATCAAAGCAATTCTTTTTAAAGGTTGCAGGGTCTCATCAAGGCAAACCTGGTGTAGATGAGGAAAAAAAACTCATAGAGGAAAGACCTGATGTGACTTTGCAACACAAATATTGCTGTGGTCTTTAGCATGTAACTGTGCAAAGTTTTATGCACACAAAATGACATTGAAAGAACTTTTTGATGTCACAAAGAAAGCCATGGAAAAGATAGGAAATGCCCTAATTAAGGCTGCCTGCGTAATTAATTATGATTCATTTTTTAATTATCTGGTCACATCCTATTTTTTCCGCAGAACTCTCTACCTCTGTGCACAGGATGTTCAGAGCACTCTTAATGAGCAGCTATTCAGTTGTTGTTTTATCTTCATTGTTCCATGTGTGGCCCAAGGCCTTATTTACTGTGTGCTATTAAATCCTGTTTTGAGAGCTAAATCCATAAAAAGACTTTGGCCTGGTGACCTTGTGTGCTGAAGTATTGAACTTTTCGGCTCCCCGCTGCCTAGTGTTGAGAGGTAGAGTTTATGACCCAGGTGTGATGGAGCAGCTGCATTGCCATCAGAGCAAGGCTTGTTCTCCAGCCTGGTACTGCCGTGTGTGGTGTGGACATGCCAGTCCCTGCCATCCCTAGCTCAGGTACCTTTAATAAGCACATGTCATTCCATGGCATCAACCTACTGTTGCACAAAATTCAAAGCAGTATCTCCCTTCATTACACAGTTAAACAGGAGCCTAAGATTTGTGACTCATGCATCCTGTTTTCAGCAATGCCACTTATGTGCTGCAAAGCCTTGGAAAAGCATTTCACCAGTCGTGACCAATTTTCCTCTCTTTAGAATGGGAATAATGACATGGGCCAAACCATGTCACAGAGGTGTTCTCTGGCTCCAGTGTTTAAAAGTCCTTTGAGTCTTGGATAGAAAATGTTAGGGAAAGACAATGTATTGCTTTTTCATCCAAAACTGAAGGTCAAAGTTCTGGAAATATCCCCTTGTGTCACTGCCTGAACTAGATTTACATTAGAACTCTTTGTGATTCACTTTTTCTGTAAGAAAATGGGCTACTTCTAGTGCTCTTTAAACTTGGATCTTCCAGAGTCCTCTGGGAAGTCTCACCAACATAGAGGAGAAGAGACACAAAAGATTGACGGTCAGTTAGTTAAGCATGCAGTTTTCTTCAAACTGTTAAGATTATGTCTTAAACACAATGAGCTGTGGATGATTCTTTAGCCTGGAGATCAAAGAACATGGCATGACTCATCCATAGGGCTAAACCCACCCTTCTCCCCTCCCAAAAAGCCAAGATACTTTGGCCATGCTGCCTGGTGGAAACAATTGGTGACCTTTGCTATCTCTCAGATCATGCTTAAGCAAATCTGGGAGAACAGTAGTTGGCAAGAGGCAAAAATCATGTTTGTGAGTAGGCTAACAATGGTGTGGACAACCACAGACCAGGTGTGCACCTGGGCTTGGGTCCTGTTTAGTTTAGCGATAGAGATGTAGCCTGGGAGGTGTGTAGGGTGCTCAGCTTTCTATATATGCATTTGGGACAGTGAATGTGGTGAAAATTTATGGTTTGAGATGTTTCACTTTAATTCTGGGTAGTTTAGAAAGGTCTGGATTATATACATCAAAATTCCTTGTGATCAGAGCTGATTTAGAAATCCCATGATGTAATGACAGTAAACCCAGTAGACTTTGAGCTGTGGGAATGCACCAATTCTGATATTTTGTTCAGGAGAAATTTTGCAATGTAAGAATGTCATTTCAGATAGGTGAAGGAAAAAATAAAAAAGGTTTTCCTCTTTCCAAAATATTTCTGGGTTTTATATTTCAGAGAGGAAGGAAAGGTTAAGTAGTTGTTACTTGAACCTGACTCTCTTAAACTTTAGGATGACATCCAACCATGAAATCATTTGCTATACGATGATTATTGTGTTCTTCTGTTGTTGTTTGGAGGTAGAGGTGGCAGGGGTGGTAATTTTCTGTTTCTAGGGAGGGGACAAAAATGTCAAGACATTACCCTCAGTACAGGATTTTTTCCTTAATGGGGTTTTGATGATGTTTTCAAGGGCAGAGAAACAATTTGCTGCTTATTTCTACCCTGAGGCCCTGCTGCCAGTGTGACCTCATGTTCATTTTCATCCAAAAGCTGCATTGATTTTCTGCATTGATTTTTCTTTCATTTGTATTTAATCCAAATTCAAAAGTGTGTAAATGATACTTGGATTGTTCCTCCTGTGTTAAAATATTGGAAACTTTCATCACATTGACTGAGAAGATGCTTCCAAGCATATGCATTCAC
The DNA here is from genome assembly GCA_024611175.1 of Megaceryle torquata. Taxonomy (NCBI): domain Eukaryota; kingdom Metazoa; phylum Chordata; class Aves; order Coraciiformes; family Cerylidae; genus Megaceryle; species Megaceryle torquata. The sequence goes on from JANIJG010017092.1 coordinate 259,867, forward strand.
ATAACGAGTCAAATAGTCCACAGTTAAGATGTGCAATAAGAACAGATCTGTGAGAAGCAGGCTTGCTTGGCCAAAACGAGCATGCATTTCTGGAAACTAAACTTTATTCCACCACTAAGGGCCTGACTGCTCTTTAATTTAAGTCTTTGGTAGGCCAACACATGGGAAACAAGCTTCATAGAAGGGAACAATCTCTACAACTCTCCAAGGTTCATATCTTGGATTATTGCAGGTTAGCAATCTTGCATATTGTATAATTGATGTCTACAGAAGGATAATTTTTTTTAATTAATATCTAGAAAAGAAGCAAAAACTATCCCAAAATCTATCCTAAATACATTTTCCAGAAAGCAGGACTCAGACCTGAACTGCGTACTCAGTTTGTGCCATTTCTGTCTAAAGTCCCCAGTGCTTTGCCTCTGACTTCTTCCTTCAGACTGATCAGGAACTGGATTTCCGCGTTGCTAGTACTGACCATGTCCCTGTTTTGCACGCTGCCTGGTGAATCTGGTTTGGGGGACCTATAATCGGTGCTCAGACACTTTCCTGATCTTTATTCAAACCATTCTGAAACTCTTTGGTTTCTCTAAATGCAGTGATTCAGCCTGACTGGATCCTTGTAAAGGCTATGACACAACTTGGGTTAACTTCAGAATCAGCCCTCCTGGCAGAACAGACTTTCTTGTGAGATTTATAGTACTTCCTGCTTCTAGCTGGGCTGCAAATAGAACAAGAACAGCCTTTCTCGTAGTGTCTTGGCACTGCTCCTTCTAGAGGGAACCCAGAACAAACAGGATACAATGAAAAATACCAAACTTTCATGAACTTCTTAAAAAAAAAAAAATAGAAGCCTTTGCTTGTGGTTTGATTTGGTGGACTTTCCTTCTTTCCTTGGGTTGTTACATGCTTTATTTATGTCACTTCACTCACCATTAACTTTTATGAAAGAATATATAGTGAATACCTAAAGTTATAACTCTATGGGCTAGATAGAATTTGAGTTATCTTGAAAAGGCGATGTTCTGGCACATCTAACTCTTAGTGTTAGCACCTGGTTTGCTTTTCTTTGTGATTCATTTGCACTGTCACTTTTGGTACTTGAATCCATCACTGAGTATTTTTTTTTACCAGTAAGCTAAATCCATTAAAACAGGCAGTCCCTCTACATCTGCCGGAGGCAGATTAATGGCAATGAACATGAAAGTGACCTGCTGAAGACTGCAAAAGGGAGCAGAAAATCAAGGACTCCCAAAATCTTCTGTCAGGTTTAAAAAACAGGATGTAAAATCCATTGAAAGAAATAGATATTTTGAATTTTTTTAGTAACTTCATTAGCATATAAACTCTGAATACCATGCATGATTTTTCTCCTGAGAAACATTATTTCATACTCTTTAAATATGGGCAAAAGACAAATTTTAATCTTAAGCTGAAAACGGGGCTGATGTGAATCATAAATAGTTTCAAAATAATAAGACACTAAAAATATGATTACCTTTACTGGTCTGAATTTGTTTAAAAATTGTGAGAGCCACCCTCATGTACACTTCAGCAAAAAAGAGCAGCTACACAGGTTAATCAGGATCACCTAAGTCCCAAAGCACTCGAGTTTAAATCCTGTTAACACTAAAAATACACCCTTAACTTCTCCACCTGAAAGAGCCCATGTAAGCAAGCAGACTTTGTCCAATAATAAATGTAGATGTTCTGAAATAGCATTTGTATTTACTGTCATGGGCTCTGTATTTCTATTCACAAGCCACATGGTCTCTTTCCTGACACTTTGTTAAATATATAGATTTAAAAAAAAAAAAAAAAAAAAAGTCTTTCTAAAGCTCCTGTGACTCAGGCTGATCTCAGCTTGTTTCAACAAAACCTAAGTGATAGCCCTTCTCATTCTGCTGAGATCCTTATAGCTGTAGGTCCATAATTAATGAGCTGTCAGGCTCCTTCCTTTGCTTCTGGCAGACAGCTACATTTATGTAAGTATGGTTCTCTTTACCACCAAAATGTCTGGGTCTTTTTTATCTGATTGGCAAGAGTTCTCTCCTCCTTTTCTTCTCACCTTTGCATGTGATTCTTTATAACACCGGTGAAGAAGAAAGTCAGGGGATGATGAGACAGGTGAAGCTGGAGACAGAGGAGAGTCAGAATGAGAGATTAGCTCTGGGAATGAGGCGATTTGATTTCTGTTTAGTAGGGATGGTGCATATAAGCAAAATCTGAAAGATGATGCCCACTGAATGAAAACACCCATCCATTTCCTATACAGCCAAGTACACACTGGTTACTTTTTGGTAAGAAATCCATCCTGCGCATTCTTCAAATGTTTGTTAGTTGCCTTTATTGAATTTCAGAACTTTGCATATCTTGGGAGGCCCCAGTGCTCTCCCTTGATCCATCTCATTTTTACCCTCCTCTACAATAAGAAATACTGGCATCTGAAATAAACCCCATTAAAGTAATTTAATAAGGGACAAATAAATCCTAAATCCCCCAAGAGAGGAAATATTCAATAAAAATTGAATGCAAGAATAAAGACTTCTTGCTTTTATTGTATTTTTCTTTCAAAATACCCACTTGCAAACAAATATTTGTTAAAAAGACCACTCTGGGCCAAGCACTGTTAACTGTAAGGACAGCCTTTGTGCAGCTGAGCACACTGCACCCCCAGCCCAGTGTTTCTGTACCCAAGGCATTGTGACAACAACGGGTACCCAGCTCACGGCTCACTTGACAGTTTCCTGTATGAATCAACTGTTTCCTGTAGCTCTCCTTTCAGTTTTAAAACCTGGTCTTCAAGTACCTCTTACCCATCCTAGTTACTGAAAAGATAACATCAAAAAGGAACTAATTTACTACAAACTATAGGCTCATCGTTTGCTTTATGTTGTATTCATAAGTGGGCAACAAATGGGTGCACTGCAGAGGTGATATAAATGGACTGGTTTGTGATTGTTACTAAAAATTTGAATGCATTTGTTTTATTAGCTTTACATTTCGTGCAATAGAATTGTGGCAAGAAGGTAACAATTAAGGGACACCCTAGTAACACACTCATAAAACCCCCATGTTTTTGTCTTAAAGTAATAGGAGTAAAGACTGCTACAGCTTTTTGAATGTAACAATAACATTCAGCTCTCCTTTGTAACTGCTAATGGATTTCTCCTCCAGTACGCCTTGGAGGAAATTATTTTCCTTGCTTTAGTGAGATGCAAAGAGGTTCAGGCTGGGAATCTGTTTGTCTTTTCTCATACTCTGATATAAATCAGCTAGACCAGCCTTCAAGGCAGTGGAGTTTAAGGCAGGTTTAAATTGTTATTCATGAGATATGAGGTTTCGCAGACAGTTATACAGCTGCTCTGAAGGGTCTTCATCATCCCTTGGTACAAAGCAGGGTGAAGAGCCTTTACAGCAGCTGTATGGCAGCCGGAGAAACCCTCAGTAAGATTCTTCGTATAAAGCAGGGGTTCCCAAACTGTGATATGCATACCATTGGTGGTACACAAACCATTTCCAGATGGTAGATGAAGGCAGCTTCTCCATTCCTATGTGAAGTTGCTTATAAAGCTACAGGGTAAGTATTTCCACACAGTTACTGGAAGTCATTCTGTGCCTTTGTGCAGACACCCTGTGGCACAAATCAGTTCCTGCCTGTAGCAGTTAACTCCAGCGTGGAGGCGCTGACCCGAGCTGTGAGTAGACGTCTCTGCATGAGCTGTGACCACCTGGTAGCTGGTGAGGATGGGCCAGCTAGGTGAGTGAATGCCCTAAGTGGGGTGGGCTGGAGTTAAAGTTTCCTTATGTGTGGGCATAAAATGGGGAGCTGCAATGCCATTCCCTCTGCTGATACCTGTGTGTACCAAGGCCAGTGGCATTCGTTCAGACTGAGTTGTTAAATCCTCAGCACAGAGTTAATGAGCCCTTAGCACGGAGGATTAATCTAAGTAGAAAATAATGCATTAGAGCACTCATGCATTAGATCCATAGGGCACCAAGTATAGGATCTGACCTGAGCGTGCTCTCAAGTGCAGGTAAAGTGCATGTCTGAAACAGCTATAAAACAGCTTTCACAACGCTTTGCTTGATGCACCAGAATAAAGTAATTGAGACAGACAGTAAGAGACACCTGAGGCTTTAATCCAGATGTCTGGCTGTGCACTTCTCCAGCAGTAAGGACATCTCCCTGGCTGGCCTGCAGTGGTGTTCAGAGATGCCTGAGCTAGGATGGAGCGGAGCCAGACAGACAGTGTGGCCATGTCAGTACAGGTTAAAGACTGAGCTGATTGATCTGGCTGAGAGGCCTTTGCCAGTGAGGCCTTTGCTTTGTGGTTTGCTGGGTCAGGATGGGCTTCTTCAGTTGTCAATGGTGCAACTAGTAGCTGGTTGTCATTACACACCAGCTCACCTCAGCCAGGGCTCTTCCTGGGATTTCTTGCTTATCCCTGTGCTTTCTCTCTGTTAATCCATGTGGTCCTCCTTTACTTCATGTGAAGAAAGTTTTATTTGTCTGCTCATTTTTAAATACCTTTCAGTGGCAGCACAATGTACTTAATTTCAGAAAACACTACTTAAACTACCTTTCTAGATATATCTTTGTAGATTTTTAAGTAGTATTGCACAGACTATTTGCTCTTCCTCCACTGTTTTCACTGTCCATGATATTGTATCAGTTTTCTGATACTGTACTAATTTAATAATAATGTGATTAATTATTGCAATGGTTTTATTCTTTCAGCAGTGAAATAAATGACACCATTTTAACCTTTGGAGAATGCAGATATTCAGATATTTTAAAGAAAATATTTTTGAGCACTGATCTGTCAAGGAAGTGTAGTGAACTATGACTGAAATACATTTGTCTCTGTAGTAATATTAGTGGCCTTAGTTGGTATGTGATACCTAAGGTATGCTTGACAAAATGCAGAATGTAATTAGGTGAATTATATTTTGTTTTGTGTTTCTTTACTAATAATATCTCTGGACCTTTGGTGATCAGCAGGATCTTTGGTTTACATCTCATTGGTACATTTTACCTGAATGACATTGATCATTGATCACACCACTGGCTTTTGACCAAGTCTATAGAAAGCTTACTGCTGCTAACTATAATAAATAGACTCTCCTAGAAAACCTCCAGCACAGTTTTTAGATTGAGCCAGTCTGCATTGTTTTCATACTGGTTGATTCTTCAGCTATTAAATGATCAGCATCTCATGTTTTATATAATTCCATCACCTTTTTTTTTTTTTTTTTTTTTTTTTCTTTTCTCCCTTTACTCCCCCCTTAAAACGTTAGACCTAAATCCAAAACCTTTTCTTTTTTTCCACTTCCTTGTCCAGGTCCCTTCTTTTTCCCTCTTTTCTGCTGTACTATCAGAATGCTTCCCACTAGTGAGTTAAGCAACATGACTAACATCTGTCACGTGTGGTTTGTTCTCTCTCTCATCCTCCCTCCAGGGAGTCTTTCCATTGACTTCAATGGGCTTTAGATCAGGCTCTAAATTAGTCTGAAGACTCTGGGAGGAGTGTGTTTTTGTTTTTTGTTGTGCTGGGGTTGGGTTTTCTTTCTTCATTTTTGTAAATGTCTACTAACTTTGCCAACAACCAGCAAGCAGTAAAGACAACTAGAAAAGAAAAAATAAAAAAGGAGGATATTGTTGCTAGGACTGGGACTATTAAGATGGGGAGATTTTTTTTTATATAACTTTGTGCAGCTGCAGCAGTTATTGCTGATGTTCTAGTACTGTCCTTTCCCTGCTTTTCTGTCTGTCTCAGATGACAGGGAAAGCAGACTTGCACTTCTGTCTGCCGGAACCTCTTCCCCACAGGAATAACAGTAATCATATATTTTTCATAACAGAAGAGAGTTTGTGGCTATTAATTTCTATTTGTTCATCTGTGTCTTTCCATTAGCACACTGGTTGGACTTGTCTTCCTTAAATGACTTCTTTACGTATCTAATTTCTTTCTTTTACATCCATTTTAGCTTCCTTTATGGACATAACCTCTGCACGTGTTTTTTCAACAACATTCAGTGGAGCAGAAGGAATGGTTTATAGGTGATCCTTTGAAATGTTCATTCGGGTGAATGCAAGGACAATGCTAATGCTCATCTCTCACTTGTGTATATTGCAGCAGAGCAACTTGACCTTTTTTAAATTGGAGCCATCTAAACTTCTCTGGGGGAAAAAAAAAATGATCCCCATACACAGCATTACCAAAAAAGCTTTGGCTGTCCCTTTATAACTTCTCATGTTAGCCATCTAGTGGGATGGTGTATGTAAGTGGGTATGTATCTCTCTCTAGCTGTAGCTGTATACAAATATTTATAACTTTGTAGACTGGCTTTCAATGCCCTCTAGACTACCCATGCTTCTGTATCGCAGTGAGTGGAATGATTATGAGGAGGAACATAGGTATCTAGAATTTTTCCAGAGTCATTACATAGAAACATGAATTATCTTGAGATGTGACCCTGAAAAAAACCAGAAATCAGTGGTGTCTTTTCCAGTGATTTTAATAACATTCTTTTCACTTTCATACTGAAGTGTTCTTCCTAACCTCTGAATGTTTGGTAGTGAAGTTAGAGCTGTTTTGCTGCCTTCCAGAGGCCTTGGGATCACTGAAAATCTAATCTCTTCTGAGTAGTGACTTTACACACTGTGCAGGGTGTTGTGAGCTGTAAGCGTCTTCTTGCTGAGAACTGTTGCAAGGCGTGGAGTACCAGTTACTGATCAGCTTAAGCTGGCTGTCAGTTTAAAAACAACTGACATTTTTGTTGAAGAATGAAAGGAATTCTTGCCACAGTTTCTGACTTGTTCACACCTTCTGCACAGTAGCCCTAGCGACAGCTTTAAACTCCCAGGCTGTCAGGGAATCCTTAAAGTATGGAATAAAATACATATCTTTTTTTCCCATGCTTTAATGAACATTGTGAGACTCATGGAATAGGGTCTTCATTGTTAATCTTTGCAACACAGCCCATTAAATTTTACAGTTTATGATTTCATATGGTGGCATGTTTCATCCCAGAAAGCTTCTACCCACAGATAATGACTTATGTACGCTGAGGCTACAAAAATTCCAGGTTCCGTCCCAGCCTACACATCGATGTGTCTGAGGCACAGCTTAATAAAACTAGCAATTGCTCAATATGTGGCTTTTGGCCCTGTTGAAAGAGTGATAAATTTTCCCAGTCAGCAGTGGTTATGAATGTAAATGTACAAGGATGAACTATTTGCACTTCACCAAACAGTAAATTTGTCCAAAAAAGATCTTCATTTCATCATTGTAAAGAACTGTGAGTCAGTAGGTATGCATGAGAAAGGAAATATGGAGCTGAAAGTGTGGCTAGCTGTAGGAGTAAGGTTGTAGCATATCAGACTCAGACAGGAACAAACCTCTTTCTCCACAGAGGAACAGTTTCTACTCCAAGCCATTCTTCAGGCCATCACCTCTTAGTTGTGGGTTACAAATGATGCTTGCAAAGCAAAAAGCCTGATCCTCTACTCAGCTGTGTGAAAGTGAATCAGAAGCAACTCTGCCAAAGTCCAGAGGACTACTCTGGCTGAAGGGAGATAGACGCCTCCAGAGAGGTCACTCAACAGCTGGGTTAGTAATGGCTGAAAGTCCTCCAAGTGCAGTTGGTCTGGCTAGGTTTGAACACCTCCACCTGACTCATCTCCTATATCAGTGATTACTGCGGTTGCCAGAGTGGTAGTTGATTATCTGCATCATTTGCTGATCTGTGTAAAGCTGTGGCATGTTTCTGTTTTGAAATGCTACTTGCATTAGTGACACCATGTTTGCGAGGAGGAACATTATCTCCAGTGCAACATCTGGACAGCTTTTGGTATCTGAGCTGGCTGTATGGAGATTTTCACTGTTATATGCTGGTTTGTTATTAACAGAGTTCCTGTTGGGGCACTTCTGCCTACAGAAGGAATTCTTCTGCCTTATATCTCCCAAAGCTGTATTTTGTATTTATTTGGAATAATTCTCTCTAGCTTTGCCTTAACACATTCACTGAGTAAAATAATATCAGTAAATACAATAGTCATCAACATAACCTGTAATCAAGGCCTAATCTTTGGAGGTAGCCTGGGTCAACATCTTCAGTTTTTGGAGAAATGTCTCTATGAATAGTTAATACACCAAATTTGTTCCAGTTTTAACTCTCAAGGAGACTTCCCTGGAGTTTTCTGGGAGGTTTTTATTTTGCACAGTTATTGTTTTTTCATAGTTACATTTCTTCTTGGAGAGGTAGCCTAGTTCAGCAGTCAGAGCTCAGGATGCAAAGCCAGGAGTCCCAGGCTTCTCCCTAGTGCTGCTGAGCTGCTCTGCAACCTCAGAGTGTCGTTTCATGTCTCTGCCTCTTGTTGCTATTTCTGAAAGCGGGGAGTGATCGTCCTTACATTTCAGGCTGACAATTCATGGTTGGTGTCAGTATTCAGCAGTTAATGTTTGTTGAGTGTTTGGCAGATATGAAATCCCATATTCTCAGATTCATAGATTATGAAGCCAAGAGGGACCATTGTACATCAAGGATGACCTATATATTGGAGGTGGGCCCAAATCTAGACACTGGATCAAACAGACCCAAACCCTGGGGAAGCTCCATTCTGAATTCAGATCTGGATGTGAGCCGCATGGCTCAGTCCCATCTCTGTAAACACCAGACAGGAATACAAACAAACAATTTTGAATATGGGGAAAGCTTGGATCCAGAACTGAGCCTTGTTCCAAACCGTCCCAATCACTATAAATAGGTTTCCCATATCTCCACTTGTAAAACTCCAGAAGTGAAATTATTTTAGTGAAGCTTACATGTCTGCACAGAATATTGTCCTTAGCTGACAAGAATTCAATCCTCAGGATGCTGGTAAAGATCTGGAACAGCTCCATTGCCTTTTGTGCTAGAGATTAGGATCTGTTCGCTCTGTTGTTTCTCGGGCTTTTTGTATCTCCTGGTTTTAGTAAACAAGAAGGGAAAGAGAGAAAAGGAAGGAACTCATCATAGACTTAGAATGATGCAAACAATTTAATTAGGAAATAATGCTAGATACTGTTTCCCTTCCTTTGCTGTTTTCCAAGCAGGATGCATCCTTAGGAAACAATAATAGAACTGAGGATTACAAAGCCTTTGTGCACATTGCAGCCAAGTGGCCACACAGGAAAGTGATATACGGACAGGCGCTTGTGTAACGTGAGCGGAAGTTATTCAACATTCCTTGAGGAAGCATAGGACTAACTCTTAGTATCAAGACACATATTCCTGTCAAGCTGAAAGGGAAGATAATGCTGGACACCGTTTTACATTGTCTCTCTTTGTGAAGTTTGATGATTTTGTTCGCTTGTGCCTGGCTTCAAAATAATAGCATGAACTAAAAATAACTACACATTTGGGCCTTAAAATGTCTCTGTGACACAAGGTCAAACAATAATGGGCATTTCCTACTCTTTAACCTTTGTAGCAGGCAGAAGGAAAAGTGTTCAAAAGGGGCACTGCTGTAGGGGTCAATCTGAAACATTTGACCCTGAACTGTTTTGGTTCTTAAACTCTATATCCAGAAGAAGGTATGGGGAAGCCTGTGAGACACCAGTTTTCAACTTCTGTATCTTGAATTTCTCTCTGTACTATTTATAACTGTCATGACGTTTCACTGCATAATAGCAGCGTTTGCCAATAATTACCCAATTAAACCCTCCCTCCATGGCTGGGTTCTACGAGCCAGATGCTAAAAAACAAAGCCCATGGTGCAGAAAGCCTTCATCAGTCTGAACAGGTTTGGTCTGGAAGTGGCAGACAACCAGTGATCACAGCTGGGATTCACAATGCCTGTGGCTAGTCCATCACCCTCTTGCTGTGCTGTGCCAAGGTTAGAAGGGTGGACTGCACTTCTGAACCTCAGTTTACCTCAGTTACTCCTAATTACACTGCTAAAATGATGTGAGATTTCTTTTTGAATGCACACTTAAAAGTCCTCATAGTTCTACATTAGGTTTCTGCAGAAGTGAAGAGCCTCGAGGAAGCAATCTGTTCCTTTAAGGATACATACCAGATATATTTTTTCATACACTGGTTTCCCATCAGAAATTAATTGCAAAAGAATGCTTTGGTTATGCTCTCATCAGTACATTGAATGTTCAATACCTCTTGCATTTTCAAGTGTGATTCCTGTTCTTCCTCAAGAAACCACTTCTGTTTTCCTGCTTTCAGTTGTGAAAAAAAATTAATTTAAGGATGATATTAAACAATGCACCTAAAATACTGTTGTTTTTGTGGGATTTTTTTTCCCCTCTGTACAGAGCTCTTTTGAAATGAAAGCTACTCTCTGCTCATTTTCTCTTTTCAGTCTTTGAGTACTGAATTTTTTAGTTGCCTCAATGTATAAGTCTTACTCTAATATCGTATGCTTAACTCAGTCTGCCCACAGCTCCTGTCTTTGAGCCCTTCAGAGGCTCTACCTTCAACCCAGTCTTTTACTTTTGAGACCCTGCATGACTTAGAGGTACTCTTCCCTCTTGGCTTGTCATAAAAGTGATACTTCCCACTCATTATCTTTTGTATGTTCATACTGTTTCATCTGGAATGCAAATATCCACCAGGAGATGAAATCTTTGTTTGAATTTCCTAGTATCACATAGAGGGTGGTCAGAATTGATTTTGAGTGGAGAACAGCATTTTTGACTAACTGACCCTTTTCATAGAAAATGCTGTGAAATCTACACAGCTTCATATTTTACATGAAAACTTAGAAACCAACGAATGATTTTTTTCTAGGCCAAAATGAGAAACAAACCAACCAACAAATCCTTGAGGCTTGTGGGGTTTGTTTCTTGTCCAAACTGACATCTCTTAGCTTTCATGGACACGACTTTTTTCTGTTCATATTTCTACTTAGACTTTTACCTCTTTGGCACATCATTTGCTAACACTTCAGCATGTAGGCAGTTCATGTCAAAAGAAAGTCCTTGACTACTGCTGCATATCTGCTGATCATTCTGCTTACCTTTTTGGTCACTGCACATGCCAGGGTAGGAATCAATGCATGCTAAAGCACTTTGAGGTTCCTTAAATATAAAAGGAACCATAGAAGACTAAGCTCTTCTGTCCTCTGTGGTCAGCAGTAGAAAAATGCTTTTACAACAGTCTGGTGGCATTTAAGTGATTTATTAAATGCAAAACCTGATACCAAGTGGTGTATATGGAACAGAGTCTCAGGATCATGAAGGCAGAACACAGCTCTGAAGCTGTCAGCTTTTCAAGGCAAGAGCGACTGAGTTGTTGCTCAATTCATCTCTCAAAAAGAGAATTCTCACCTCAGATCCAGTGTTGTGAGGAGAAAACACTGAAACAAGCAGCTCCATCAAACAACAATGCGACGAATGTGCTCTTGCAGGTGCAAGCTCTTCTGTTTCTGACTGTATGGGGCACTAGGATCTTGTTTTGCTTGAGACTCCAAAGACTCAAAAGTTATCTCTGTACAGGGCTCCCAGAGATTAAATAAATTCAAAATGACATGCCCTGCATCCTTAGGGGTCATACCATTATGCATACCATTTTGTGCAGAACGTTTGTTTATGATGAGATCTTTTATTGATGGCATCATTAGTATCTAAAGAGAGAGGGAAGATTGATTTGCTTTGACAGAGCATCGAATTTTTTGTTAGAGTGTAAACACAAATTGTCATCCATACAGAGAACTGCTGAAAAATTAAATTATAT
>JANIJG010017092.1:271696-291019 GCA_024611175.1 Megaceryle torquata
TAAGTTTATAGTTTGAGGCACAAATAATCAATGAAATCACTGCCTTTGTTTCTTTTCTATCTGATAAAAAATAGTCCTGATACAAATCTAACAAAAAAAAAAAAAAAAAAAAAAAGAAAATCTGAGTTTATTTCAAACTGTTGCCATCTCATTATGCCAAATACAGGCTTATTGGGGTAGCTACTCATGGGACTTCAGGTACTTCTAAATTTACCTTTGTATGGATGACAGGATGAGGTTTTTAACATTTACATTGTGATGGTAGGGTTTTTATCAAACTACTATCAGTAGTTGGAATAATTGGGTTCTCATTCCCAACTGTACATCAAAGAGTCAGTTTTCCTACTTCTGAATCTTTTTCTATCGTTTCCAGGCAGTATGGAAATTAGACGAGGTGGAGCGAAGAGGATGTACCTCATTAATGCTGAGATGATAGTATCAGGCAAAAATGTACATTTCTTCTCCAAACCCAGAGTTTGTTAGCAGTGATAACTGTTGTAAAAACTCTAGGAAAAGGGAGTCCACAAATTTCTTGAATAGGAATTTGAAATCTGAATCTCTACGTTTAAAACTGGGTTTTATCCAAAGATATAAAACTTCAGCCAGGCCTATTAAATTTTCTTTCACAGATTTGCATTAGGCAATGTGACTCAAAAAGTTGGACATAGGAAAACCAGGGCCTAACGCTGTCTCCACCCTGGCTGACTTCTTCTGCCTTGCAGTACCAGGCTGGAGTCTCAAACCTCAGTAATCTACTACTAATAAATATACTAATCAGTAATCTGCACTAATCTATAAATGCACAAAAATTTCATGAGTCAAGTTTACTTTCTGGGGGCAAGAGCAGCTCCTCAGACTGCTGTGATTAGTTTTCTTCCTACCATTTACAGGATTTAGCTGGGCTACTTCTGGTATTTCTGTGTTGCTCTGCATTTTTCCTTTCAGTCAAACTGTACAGGAGGAGTACCTGAGACATTCAGATATTTGAGCCCCCCCACTCTTTCTGTTAGGACTTGTGGCATTAACTCGTGCCTTGAAGGACTCTCCTTTAGCATCAGCTCCTCCTCCTCCTATCTGTGAAATGAGGAGAGCTCGCACTCTTCTCAGTTCTGGGTTTTAGGGATTTATACGTGATAAATTCCATGCAAATAATAACTTAATGTGAATGAATGATTTAACCTACTGTGGAATATTATATTTTTCTTTTTTAAAACATAGAAGCACTACTTATTTAAACATGTTGAGGCAGTTGTTTGGGTTGTGAAAGAAAAGCACTGTCTTCAAAGCTGGATTAATGGCCCTTGGGGCTACACAGAGAAGATGGTGGAGAGGTGACAGGGGGTATATGCCAAATTTGAGAAAAATATACATTAAAACTGTGCTTAAAATGCCTGAATTGGTGTTTTCATTTATTCTGCCAAGATTCTTTCCTGATTTAATGAGCATATCTAACTCGTACTGACTTGAATTGTCAGTGAGTAGAAGCTATCACATTATTTTCACCACATCTAAGTCACATATCTTTTGTACCAAGAGGTTAAGTGTCGCTTGTTCTTTTGGGATAGCACTGGTTGGGAAAGTGAACACATTCAGAAGGGTTTGCTTGTGATGAGTTTTTCTCGTGGTTACCTTTTCTTCCGGAACAGTGGCAGGTCTTTTATTCACGGGGAGATATTCCAACCAAGTCCACCTGTTGATTTCATCCTAGTATTCCCTCTTCTTTCTGCAAGTCAAATCTTATGAATTACTGATTTGCTCTCCAGTGGCCTTGACACCTCTTGGGCCAATGAGAGGTGAGGATATGTAGTACCAGTCAAAAGAGCCTTAGCACATTGCAGTATCAATGCCTTTGGACAAATTGGATCATGGATTTAATTTCTTTGAGGGCTGTCAGTTAAACCTTGTCATGTCAATTTTTCCTCAAATTTTGTATTAAATACCGTGCATCTTAACTTCTTATCTCCCCATGAAACAGTAACATGGAAGAGCATTCGGGATCAATCTTGCACTTAATGAAAACGACCTGGCAATATTCATTTGCCAGATCATTCTCACATATTTCAAAACAAAACCAAACAAAAACTCCCGCCAGTGAAACACTTAGGCTGAGTTTATCCCTGGGGAGATGATGAGAAACAAACACCACGTGACAGTTGTTACTCACATTGTGTAATATATTAGTGGAAGGCTCTCAGACACTGCAGTGGAGGGCATAGTATCTGGAATACAACAGAGTGACTTTGATCTGAGGTTCATTTTGGGTTATGCTGGGGAGGGGGGGGATCAACAAACCCCAAACAAACTTTGTTCTGTTACAAAGATAAAAATGACTAAAACTTTCACAGTGAACTTTATGAACAGGTGTCTCAGTAGATGTTAGGAACATGCAAAACCTGAGTAGCAGGGGTTATAAATGCAGTAGTATGATTATGTGCAAAAGCTAAAAGCAAACTAATAATTTTCCAATTCCAGAGTATTTTATTACACATTCATTATTACTTTTTACATACAATGACCTAGATTTATTAATAATTCAATAACTTTTCTTCACTATTTGCAATTAGAACAAGATTTCATGTGCAGTCAATCTACTAGTGCCCAATGTAAGCTTTCAGTAACAGAACCTGGGGGTGACAGAACCATGGGCACCTCTGAGGAGAGCCTGTCTCTGTCTTCCCTACACTTTCCCATTAGGTTCAGTACAGACCACCGACCTTTTCCTGAATTTTGTTGGGAGCCAAATCACCTGTTGAGTGATCCTCTTGTTTGAAAGACACTGACTTTTTCAGTTTCTGCCCATAAAACACAACTTGCTGCATTCTCTCATTTATACCTCTACTAAGGAGCACTTTTGGTGAGGGAATTATGAAGCCTGTAGAAAAAAATTAGGCCTGAGAAGTTATGAAGCCTATAGAAAAAATAGGCCTTCTGACACTCTGGAGTACATTGATTAAAATTTTACTTCTAAATCACTTTTATCTTAATTGTTCTAACATAGTGCAATTGTCACGTAAGGATTACGCTCCAATTCAGTCATGGATGCTTCACAAAACAATCTTTTCTATCAAACTACTGCATTTTCCAAAACCCAGTATTGCTTTAGATGTTGCATATCCTTAGATACTTGACACTTCCTTTGAGAATTTTATCTCAATTTATTCGAGTATTACTATTTTCCCTGCTGTGATTGTGGCTACCACAGCACTCTTTAACTTGAGATTCATTTGTGATTGGCGTTTTGGAAGATTAAGTCCAGCAATGCCTTTTGAAAATGTGCTGTACACTAAAGGAAGTAGAGCACAATCTTGCCCTTGGTGAGCAATATTCACAGGATTATGCACAAACCAAGACTTTCATCTTTCATTTCTCTATTTCTTGGATGCTCAGAGGTTGAAAAATATGCAACGATAGGAGCCTGTGGCAGATGACCATCGGCTAGAAGCCAGGAAGCCCTCGCCTTGTTCTTTGCTGGTGCTGTGGTGGGAGATAGATGGCAGTGCAAAGCGAAATGAAGAAACATAATTTCTCACTGCTTTCATTTGATCTGCTTCCTTTCTCACATCTCTGTGTGTGGGTCGAGGGGGAGGGGAAGGAGGGTGAGGAGGGGAGGACGAGGGTGGGAGTTTCCTTCATGCTTCAGCAGTGGTGCTGAATGTGAAGGAAACAATAGTTGGTCTCATTCCAGGCATTCACTTGGGCAAGGGCTGTTTGAAGAGTGAGCACAGGCCTGCAATTCTCACAGGTACCACCGCCCGTGGCTGGGTTACCTGTGGGATATAGGGGAACAGCTAGAAAAACAGTGTGCAGTTAGGGCTCTGTCCTAAATTTCATCCTCTGAGGTTTGGTAGGAAATAGATTTTTTCTTTTTTTTTTTTTTTTTTTTCTTCTTTTACATCTGGACCAAGCACTCATTTTCAAAATAAAGCTTAACACCCAGCTGTCATGATGACACTTTCTCTTCTAAAATGATAGTCTTCATTTTATCTGGGGCTACTGAAAGTGCACGTTGCTTTCATGTGCTCAAGGCAATATGGAAAAAAAAACAACAACTGAGTGTTGTCACAGGAAGAGATATGCTCCACTGAAAAGGAAATAAATATAATCAACTAGCTGGTAGTTGCACCACAAACCGACCGAGCTCCACGTTGCTTTTTCTCTCACTGGTTATGATTAAGAGGCCTGAATTAAAGATAACTGCTTTGGAGAAGTGCTAGGCCAAGCATTCACAGAGCACTGTAGGCAAAAGCAACCAGTGGTTCTTCACCAAAACCAGTTATTGCCTACCTCTGCCTGGCAGCAGGCACATTTTTTGATCAGCTGTTCTTTTCTATTTTCCCATGGGCTTTTTCTCAGAAAGATGAGCCTGATTCCTTGGCATGGGTTGTGATTTATGTGGGGCAAAATCATGCAAAGCCATGTTGTGTTTTGTAACATCTCAAAATAGCTTGAAGTTACTGCAATTTACATTTATGCCTTATCTACTCCTATGGTGAAGGGGGTTTTATAAGTGCTTTGACTAGACTGCATGATTTCCTATGGCTTAAACACGAGCACAACAGTCTAGAAATTGTCACATCTCATTTGGACAACCCTGGCAGTCTCTCATCTGCAGAACAGGCTTAGGTACATAATAATGAGCTGCTTGTTGAGCTAATTCCAAAGGTATCGTCCTTCTGATAACAGCAACATAAAATTAGTCTTCTCCTCGTGTATTTTGCTACTTTTGGCTCCAACTGGCATTGTGATTTACTGAAAATGAGAGCAAAATTCTACCTGAACTTTATTTGAACTCTTACAGGTTTCATTTGGGTTAAGTTCAAAGGCACGTCAGACAAACATTATTTAAGTCTTGATTGTTTGTTCTAGACACAGACCAGAAGTAAGGGATGGAAAAGAGCTGCACCACGTTAGCAGGTGGCTGGTGAGAAGAGACACTGCAGCTTAGATGTCTGCTTTTGCAGAGATGGCTTTTCAAAGCTTACATCCCTTTATAGTCTCCTCATGTCTCGGTTCAACTCTGCTGAGCAGCTTGGCCCTTCTGAGGAACCAGCATTTGGGAGCTTTGGTGGAACAGTTTCTCTGTCATCTGAGCTGTAAAGACTACAATTTTGTGCCAGGCTAATGCAGGAAGTGCAAAGGTGTCGGAGTAGAAAAGAAAGTGGTTTTCGCTCTTTTCTCTCAGCATCTTCTTCCTATAGCGCGACTCTGAACGAGGATGAGTAATTGTGCCCTTTAACGTCAGTGTTTTGGTTTTATTTTTTTAAGAGTGCCTTTTTCTTTCACCTTCCTCTCCCTACTTTTTAGTATTAATAGAGTATGTGTGTTTGAGGTGGAAAAGGAGGCAGCAGAAAGGATGTAGGCAGGAGTGTGTGTGATGCGGAAAGCTAGATCTGAGATAGTTATCTCTTTGGGAGGGGCTTGTGAAGAAAAAAAAAACACAGAAAACACAAAACAAAACGCATGTCTTTGTTTGTGTTAGGCCTTTTTGGTATTATTTGAGATGAATGTTTTGGCTCTGTTCAGGCAGGATAGTTTCTGTCTGTGTACACACACAGAGATCAGAAGAGCGTTATGTAGCAGCACAGGGACTGTGCCCGACCACGTTGCCTGCTTGCACGAGGCAGCGGATTCTTCAGCTCCTACATCACTCCCAGCTTAGTCAGACATACCCTGCAGACAGCAGACTACATAATGTGTTGCTGTTGTTTTGATTCCGAGGCTCTGGGGCCGAGCTGTCAGCTGGCTCCTACTATAACGGGACAAACGGCAGCGCCGCTAACTCAAAGAGGATGCAGGAGGTATCTGTATTTTTAAGGATATGGATGATGGGGGAGGAATTGCTGATACGACTGTGAACTCTTGTGATATATTTAGAATCTTGGAGTAAAACTCCAGTGCCACTGAAGTCAATAAAAATATTGCATTAAATTAACAGGGAATGTTTTTTCTGTCCTCTGTCAGGGGAAAGTAATAGTTGAAAATATACATTGACAACACTTCCACATCTGTGTCTCCAGGGAAGAAATGACACTGTACTCCCATAATGCCTACACACAGACATACATCTTTCTAGAGATGCTGTCATGAACCCTGAAAACCCTGTCTTTTTTCTTCTTTTCTCAGCTTCCAGGTCAAGTCTTGGGTCAGGTCATAGGTGTTACCACTGGGGAGGAGGAAGGAAACACGTCCTACTCACTCCAATCCAAGCAAGATTTTCTGTTTGGTTTGGTTTTTTGTTTGGGGTTTTTTTTCTTCCTTTAGGGATGATGTGTTTTTCAGTTGGGTTCTATTTTGTTTTGGTTTTGCTATAAGTTACATTCTCCAATCTATTATAAAAACAAAACAAAGTGTATGTATGTCACATACACAACCACCTTCAGGTTTCCTTGTGCGAGATTCCTCAAACCTCTCTGCAGCAAAGGAAAAGCAATAGTATTACAAGTGAGCACAAAACATTTTTGTTGTTTCTTTTTTTTTTTTTTTTCCCCCCTTTAAGGTACCTGAGTTCTTTGGATCTGTCCAAAGCAGGCACTAAGAAAGGGTTTTTTTCCATACCAATTTCAAACTGCTTTTACTATCAGTCACTTAGATGTGGTGCTTCACTCTATCTTTGTCTCCTGTGGTGTCTTCTTGGGAAATATTAACTGAACTGACTTTGTCATTTTTCCATGGCTGCTCTCTCTGCAGGATGTGCCCTGTGCCAGATGGTTGACTTGAATGAATTCTCTTTACATAGTTAAGAATCACTTTCTTTTATTATTCATGACTTGTTTCTTCCATCTCTCGTGTTTCTCGGTTTTCTCTCTGCCTCATAGACAGATAGTCATGCCAGACTGAGATGAGGCTGTTATTTCATCTTATATTAGGAAGCCACGTTGGGGCACAAAGCATATCAGGAGGACAGACAGCATTTTCTCAGATTCTAGCTCTTTTAACTTCCAGTGGCTGTGCTGCATGAAGATGTAGAGAACTGTTATTATAAAGTAATCATGCTGTCATTTTTAGGCTGTCTCCAGGGCTTTTTTTGTCTGCAATAAGTGAATAAATAGGAAATTTTAAATAATCTACATAGGAAGTTGAAGTATCTGTAATTTTTTCAGTTAAACAATTCAATATTATAGAAGTCCTTGTGTTATACATGAAAATCACGACTCCGTGTCCTTCAAGATACAGCACCTACATGGCTTAGAAAGACCAATAACTGCATGTAAAGTTGGCCCGATGAAAAGATTATGCACTCAGTTGCACATGCAGTGCAACAAGGTATTAAAAACCAGGCTCTGAAGTATTTGTTAAAAACAGATCTTACTCCATTGATGTCAAGTGTGCTGATTTTCTTTGGATAGCGATCTATTGCTTTAAGTTTATATTCAATATAAACATCGTATGCAATAATAAATCTTAGAAGCACAAGCTCAGATTGTTTATTTGATTTATTATTTCATTTAATGTAATGCTATTCCATTTCATTCCATTCTTGTATTTCTAGTTCCTCTGTAACAACCTTGTAAAAGTGACAGGGAGGCTCAGATCTTTGCCCAGCAAACAATATATATTATTTGCTACATGAAAGTGGTGCACAACTCTCTTAAATGTTCCCTAGCAGACTCCTATTGCATTCCACAATGTGCCTGCACTTGAACCACCTCCATTCATATCAGGGTCTTTTTATCCCAGCACACATTGAGCAAGCTGCTCTGAAGCTTAATTCTCCTGACCCTTCAGTGCAGTCGGATATTGTCACCTAATCCCCTTTTTTTCCTTCTGTCCCATGTGTGGTTTTGACTTCTTTCTCTTCTCAATTCCTTTTTCCTCTTCCCTTTTTCTTTCTTTCTTATTCTATAAGCCTCTCTCCAGGCTCCACATTCCAGAATTCATCCTTGCATTAGGGCTGCAATACAATGCTCTCCCAGTGTTAAAGGATTAGACATTAAGGAGACTGTGGCAACTCTGGCCTTACTATATGTGCAGGGGGAACATAAGGGGTGGAGGAGTGCTTGCTAAAGAGTAAGGAGACTGGGAAACAAGGGGGGGAAATGGCATCTTAGCAAAACCAGAGTGGGCGACAAAGAGATTTGTGTGAGGAATAGTAGTTGTTTCTGCTCAGTTTAATACTCTAAGTTGTCTCTGGAAGACAGTAAACCAGTTGGAAAGCAAAGCAACATTACACAGCAATTGGTACATTTTAAATGCAATTTTAATTTTAACATCCAACTCTGAGAAATGGCCAGGTTGAAGCACTCGTGGTGACACACCATTCCAATATGTGTGAGGAAAGATATCTGAAGGGCCATGGTTAATATATATATATATAAATTTTTTTCCCCTAGATTATTGTACCTCTGACTCCCAGATTTCCAAAGTTCATAGTACTCCCAGAGAAGGAGTCTGGGATCTTAGCTTCCAAATATATCCCGCAGGTTGGTTTTAATTTGTTTTCATGCTCCTGAAGGGAGTGGTCTTTGGTAAATGTCTCCTCCACTTTCATTATTGGGTTGGAAACAAGAATATTACTTTTCAGTATACATGGGTTCGTAGCAGTGTAGAAAAACATATTTTGAAGAAATTAAGGTTAATTCCTTACTTTGCCCCTGCAAAAGTAATTCTGTAAAAGTAAATTTAAGAACACAATCATGCTGCATTGAAATTAAAAATCTCCAGAAGCTATTTAAGAATTAAATCCTTGAAACAGGATTTTTTTTTTTGAGGCATGCAAAACAGATCCTGTAATGGAGCAGTAATTGTCTAGAATCTGTAGCATGACACTCATAACCCTATAGGAGGGTTCTTGTTTTCCATCAAGGTTGTTTTGCTTATTTGTTGATAGGGTGGGAAAACTAACTTGAAGAAGTAGCTTTTGCATTTTGCATTGGAGGCGGTGAAGTTCGTGGTCATCCTAATCTATTACGGAAGTGAGTTCTACAGTCGTGGGCCAGCTGCCGAAAAAGTTTTGTCACCCAGACTCATGAGTCTCGCCCTTGTCGCTGACAGTTTCATTGTTCCTGAGGAACGTAAGTGTCATGGAAGGTCATGGTTGCATTATTATTATTCAGCTACATTTGAATAAATGTACTTGGCTCTATAAAGAATGCTACAGGCCTACTTACCCTGCTGTACCCCACAGGCATGTGGTGAGGCTTAAAGATTGTAAAGTGCTTTGAGTTCCTTGGAAAAAAGGCACTATATGAATGCAACGGATTCCCATTTGTTCATATAGCATCTGGTCCCGCATCGCTGCCGTTACGATATACGGGATGAGACCCAGAGTGCTGTACATGTGTTTGATTATCCGCAAACATAAACGGAGATATGGCCCCAATCCCAAGGTCTTTACAGTGTAAAGAACCAACCTGGCAGGCTACCAAACACACCTTCTGTAAGGCAGTGAGCGGGTCTTCTTGCTCATCAGCTTGCAAGTTTTGTGTTAGAACTACACCAAGTGATTAAGGATGAGGACTGAGATTTTGACCAGACGGGAAAAAGAGCACAGACTGAGTATTTGGAAGATGAGCAAAATCAGTCCTGTAGGGAGAAAGATTCACATCTTGAAATGAAGGTTGTTTTGAGTGAGGAAGTGCTGGTTTACACTCGGGCACATCTGCGCGCTTTCACGCTCCGTGTTTCTTATGGAAATACATGATGAGATTTTGATGAGAAGAGAATGAACGAAAACCAGAGCAGTAGCAGTTAAGACAGAAAGCATCATTTTAATAACGAACGAGTACCAGATCAAGTGAATCATTCTATTGGCTAGATTATCACTTTGTATCAACTGGCCCGTAGCAAGGAAAATCAGTGGTTTTCTGGTGTTTTATTCTTGCTGTAGATTTTTTTTTTTTTTTTTTTAACAAAAGGAAGCAAAACTCAGGCACAAGAAAGACATTCATGCATTTGCATGTGGAGATTATTCTGTCAGTAGGTGCAGTTTGCTGACTACCTGCATTAAGACCAGGCCATGACATTCTCCACTGCACAGACTCTCAAATGGTTTTCAGGCTTTCATCTCCAAATTTCCCCAGTACCAGTGTAAATGGAAAGTGGGTAAAATGTGGAATTAATACTAAAATAGCACACTCCTCCATGCAATGAAATTCAAGGATTCTGTTTTGCACATAAAGCCTCCGTTCTTCACGGTTAAGAAAAGAAAGTATCTGTTGATGGTGCTCTCCAAAGCTGTAAGGACCTAGACACTATGTAATAATTAGCCCAAAAGAAAATGCTTAGAATGACACTATAATTTTCTCCACCTGTTTCCCAAACTGTCAAAAGGAAACACGTCTCTTATTTCACTCTGAATAAGCCGTAGTATGTCTGTGGTTTGGGAGATGATGGTTTGGTTCTCTGTCAGTTGAAACAGCTGGCTGCTGTGGTGTGAACTGAAGCTGGGACTGTGAGATCTGTGTACCTGCTTTGGTTTTAAGTTTTTAGTCTTAGGGAGAGAAATCTTTGCTTGCTGCAGTTCAATATTCACCGGTTGAATAGGCCAGGATGTTAGTTTGAATCTGTTTTAATATAGCTCTGAAATGGCATGTGTGAAAGAAAGGATGTAGCTAATGAAACCTTCAGAGAGATAAGGAATAGAGGAATGAACAGGTTGAAGGTTTTTAAGAAAACTTATGTTGTTATTTAGGTGTTCCTCACATGTTCTGTTCCAAACTGTTACTGAAGAATGTAATAAACTTGCTGTGCGTGGATGATTTTTTTTTTTTCCTTAGTGCAAAAATCTATTGCCCAATCTCATCTTCCATTTCTTCTCACTGCTGGGATCCCCATAACCCTGTATCAATCATGTAAAATTCTTCCATATCCTTTTATCTGTCTTCCCTAGCTAATTCTCTCGCATCTTCTTTCTCTTTTACCTGCTTTCTGTCCTGAATCTATTTCTGTAAAAACAATCCCCAGCTTCACAGACCAGTAAAGTTGGGTTACACTGTTGGTGCAGATTGTCTCAGGAAGAAGTAACCAGCTGATGATGGTGGGAAGCATGCCCAGGCTGATGCGGTGCCCGGGAGAGGTTGTCAGGAGTGGAGAAACTGGAATCTACAAAGGCCTCCCCTTGTCTGAGGCTGCAGTGAAGCCCTGCTTGGGGTCATCCATGCCACACAAGGAGCTGTCTCGTTCTGTTTTGATAGAGTTGCTTCTTGTACTTTCTGGAAAAAAACAAAATTGTATGGCCTTGTGAAAACAGAAGTAGAAAGTGAATGACTGGGCAATAAAGGTTAGATTCTTATTCAGTTTAAATCTTCTACGTACAGTTTTCATATTTTTCCCACTTTTTCCAGGCTTCTAAACTTTTAGGGGGAAAAAACAGATTAGATAAAGAAGAAAGTGTCTATAGTCTTTGTGTTGTGCAAGTCCTAACCATCCTTGAAAGATCTATTCCTACATTAAAAAGCCATCAAGCCCTTAGTCTCAATTCCAGTTCATGACTTGTTCTTTTTATGCTATCTCCCCAAAACAGAAGGGAAAAAAAAAAATACCACCAGTCTGAGAACTACTCCCAGATGATAATAAACTGACTCAAAAAAGCTGAGAACAAACTGGATCAGCCCTCTAACAGATGGGAGTCTTTACTGCTTTACCCTTAAGAGACACTGGTAAATCATTTGGCATTATTAAAGATACCAACCACAAAAAGGATCTGTAAAAATATATATTTCCAACTTTTCATCATCTGGGATTCTGTAGTTGTTTGTGGTCCATGAGTCATTGTTAATATTTAAATGTAATATATTCATTTGGGTAGGTGCATAACAGAGTACTCTTCAAGACTGAAATAATTGCCACCCATAAGAAAAAAATGGTGGTTTCATATGCTGACATATGTAATCAAATATCTCTTTTACTTGAAGCAGAGATTTTAAGCTGTAGTCATAGATACAGAGCATGGTAGATAGATCAGCTCTGTCTCACCACTGTCTCGATCTGGCTTTATTCAAGGGCAACTCAATCGAAAAAGCTAGAATTGGACCAGCACAAAATTGAGCATTTTCCTCACCAGTACAGCTCTGTTTTGCCTCTTGTCCTGCTTAGTCATTTGCACCACACAAAGAAGATGCACAGAGTTATGTATCTGTTTTGGATTGCAGGATTTAAAGAGCTGTTTGTGGTACATTTAAAGACTACACAGTGTTGTAGGCAACAGAGAAGCTGTCCCTCCATCTTTGTCAGATGATGGAGGGCAATTTCCTGTCTAAAAATGGTAAGAATTTACTAGTGGTGATGGAGTTGGATGTCTTAGTGCAGTCAAGGTACTTTCTAATATGAGATGCTTCTTGGTCAGCATCTGGAATTCAGGATTGAGACCAATTTTAGGACAGCTGTGGAAATAAATGTTACCAAGACATTAGAAAACACAATATTATCATATCTTGCTCTGTGATTTTTGGAAGTAGAAGTTAATAGGCAGGAGACATCATTTTATAGCACAATTCCGGTCCAAATTCTGATAATTAACATTTTAAATGCTTTCAGCAAGCAGAGGAGGAGGTTCCCACAAAACTTTGTGTGTCTCAGTTTCTTTACATATGCCTGCCATCTGTACCTTCTATCAACAGTGCTCCCAAGTAAATGGGCTGAATGGCATTTCAGTGGCTTTCTTTCTACAAATGTTCAAAGTTACTAAGTAAATTATCAAACCTCAAAAAAAAAAAAAAAAGAAAAAGGCAGTTTAAAAACAAATGAGATGTCTAGAAAGTTAGAAGTTGATACAACATTTCCTATTTATGCACACAAAAATGACAGCTTAATACACTTTTTCCCAAAAGAGGCAAGAGTTTAGTGTGTAGTATCCCCCCAACCACTCAGCTCTCTCCAAGCATAAACTCAGTAAAGCTTATATAAACTAACTGCAGAACCTCACAGCTGCTGCAAAATTTTGTGGGCCAAACTCATTTGGTTTAAGTGGAACAAAAACCATGAAGGTCAAAACAGGGGCTCAGTTCGACCCTTCCTTTTTCCAGATAATGTATGTATGGGGCCTTTCTATTTGCCTGATGTACTTTATGTCTACATAGTGAAAGTGCAGTCCACGTCCCTACAAAGTTAAGTAGTATATAAACAGAGAAACATGCCATTTTATCACTGAAGTGAAAATGTATGGGTGAATAACTGTTTTGAGTTACTTCTAAGCTGTGAGATTCCTGGCTGTTTCTTTTAGTCTGAGCTGGAGTTGTCAGCAGGTTGTCTTATTGTTCCTTTTACTATTTAACTTGAGAGACTTCATCTAAAATGCAGCGCTGGTGTGTGTGCATAAGCTAGACAAATAAATATCAATCATCTCCCAGATGGTGATAATATGCCCCATGGGAATGGAGCAGAGACTTGCTTTGACACTTCTGCCTGTGTGTATGCACATCCATGCATTGCATTTCTGAGCTCTCCAACAATCCAGCACCCTTTGCTCATCTCAAGTTCTGCGTTCGATCACACTCGTGCTGGTGTTATTTCTTGCGTATGTCTTATGGACAGTGTGCCACTCAGTACAGTCCATGGCTTGGTCTTTTTACATTGGGATGTTTTCCTCTTCAGAGTCAGGTCTTTCAGATTTTGGCACTTGGTGGTTTATTTTATTCTACTGCAGCTTTTATGATGTTGGTTTCGAGTGTGTAATCCAGAACCCTGAACTAGGCATCTCTGCTCCTCGTAAATGAATGAGGAAAGTGAACTGCCTCAGACTGGGCCTCGTGGTAGTGAGTGCCCTGAGCAGAGA
This sequence comes from Megaceryle torquata, assembly GCA_024611175.1. Lineage (NCBI taxonomy): Eukaryota > Metazoa > Chordata > Aves > Coraciiformes > Cerylidae > Megaceryle > Megaceryle torquata. The sequence continues at coordinate 285,408 of JANIJG010017092.1, forward strand.
GACTCCTTTGCTGGTCAGCAGGAAATGACTTCAATTCTACAGCTCTTTCTTCTTGGCTTAAGTGCCTAACTGTGAGCTGCAGTGGGGTATTTCCCTGAAACCTTTCCTGGAATAAGGTACTTATGTCATTTTCTTGGAAACTATCATGCAGATCATTCCTTTCTTTTAAGGTATAGCCAAGAAAGTCCTGCCAAACCCTTTTATGCCGTATTCACAACCCCAGAATATGAATAGTCCATTCCCTGTTCTCTTGGCTGAGTTTCAGGCTCATATGGCCCCAGTGCCCTGAGGATCCCCTAACCACTAAACCATGCTTGCAGCAGCGAGCACTTTGTATCCCTTCTGTTGAAGCCATTCTACTTTGTAGAAAAGCCTTATGAATTTGTTGGACTAGAAAGACTGAGAGAAGTTGTATTAATGATGAATTGGAGTCCTCAGTGGGCAACTGTGGTGTGGACCTGGGGGGCAACTGTGGTGTGGACCTGGGCCCTAGTTCCTGCATTCCTGCACTGGTGACTGTTCTCGCAGTTTATAATGAACAATTGTTGGATGAGAAGTGACTGAACATAAGCAGATGATAGGCCTCTTCTCTCTGAGACAATGTCCTGATCCTGGACAGGAGACTGTCTCCAAATTCGGCCTCATGAAATAGTCTCAACAGGAAAGTCAAGAGTTTATTCTTATTCCTGACACACAAAGCTTGGTAGGTAGTCCCCATGGTAAGAGAAGTCGTGAAAGAGCTCATCTTTTACCTGCTTTTGTGAATTTCTGCTCCTCGTGCCAGTTTGAGCCCTGAGAGCTGTTTCTATAAAAAGAGGCAACCTTGGATGGAGGTCAGAGAACAGGTTTTGCTTTTGTGTCACTGGGTTACACAGGCAAAGCAATTTTGACAGCATGCAGCCACCCTTCATTTCCACACCCAGCAGATGCTGGTGCATTGAGGCTGCTTAGAGGCTCTGCTTAATTGATTTTCTAGGAACAGTGCCTATGCTCATCTCATGGGGGTGTAGTTGTCATCGACGTGGCAAGTTTGGGAACCGACTGTATTTCTGTACCATGTAACTCCTCCAGCTATTCTCTAACTTTCTGATGAAACTCTGACCATTTCCATAAAAGGACTATTTCTAATTATTGTTCATAGATATCAACCAAAGATCAAAGACAAAAGGTTGTGAAACAAGCAAGCTACAAGATTTCTTTCTTTTATTTTGTTTTCTGAAAATATAAGGCTGGGAACGATATACACCTCAGTTGATTATTGTTTGTGTGTGATACTTGAATACATAGGCAGGAACACACCTAGAAAATTCACCGATGAATCCATTGCACGGATATATCTATTACTTAGTGTCTAAGTACCCACTTGCCATAAGGAGGGAGGTAGTAATTATTTTTCTCTGTTTTCAATAAAATCCAGGCTTTCAGATTTTATAAAAACCGTATTTCTCCCAGTTGTTATGAGTGATTATGAAATATATTTCCCATTCGCTAGATCACTCAACCACCCTGCATTTATGTGGGGAAATGAAAGGGGAAGGTTAGTCAGTAAATGTAAAGATACCCAGGAAACAAAATAGTATGTTAGCTAATGATTATTTTAAGAGAAAATCAAAGCTCGTTCATTATTAATACTAAAACAAGTAGCACTGCCTTTAAATTTCCCTTGTTGGGTTCTTCCTTCAGTGTTGGCATAGCTCAGCAGTGGAGCTGTCCTAATTCCCATCAGCTAAGGATTTGGTTTATCACATATTGTCAAGTAATGTATGACTTGCATTATAATTGCAGCTCTAAATCAATAGAGACAACAACAATTTCTGTTCAGTTTACCATGAAACTTGAGCACAGAATATGAACCGAATTCTGCTACAGAGCATGTGGTACTTGCAAAGAAAATAAAAGGGGTTGCAGGGAACTGTGTTCAGAAAGAGACTAAGTAATAAAATTGGTGTGGTAAAGGAAAACACAAGTAGAAAATAAATTTACTTTTAAGTTTCTACTCATACATCATCTCGTGGAATAAGGACAATGATATGTAGCTAACACAGAAAAGGATAGAAAAGCATTAAAATGGTTGGGTTTATATTATTATCATCATCATTATTTTTATTGTGGGAGCACTGATGAGTTTTAGCTACTTTGGCTTTGCATTTCTTTTGCTCTACTAGGTGAAATGTGGAATAGATCCCATAGGATAAATTGCATTTACTCTGCTCTTTTAGAGCAACTAATTTACTCTGAATCTAGTGGAAACTGGCAAAGTGAGCATGGAAAAAAACTCCTGAAAGTATAAGTTGGTAGATGAAGCTGGTAATTGAGTTTCATGTAAAACAATTGATGTTTTTACTGGCACAATGTACTTGTATCCATCATGCAAGGGCTGCTGAGCAATGTAGCATCAAGACCTATTTAGATGTTGTAGAGATGGCTCTGATTCATGAGGGCTGGCTTGGAGAGGGACAGGAGTAGGGATTCAGGTCCCCAATCACTTATTCTCTTTCCCTTCCCAGGGATCTCAGCCTGCACTGGGAGGCAGCAGTTGAACAACAGCAGGTAGCAGCCCACTGTATGCTGTGGATACTCATCCTAGGTGTAACCAATTCAGGGACACTCTGTGGACATCTGAGTTGTTCCCTCAGCAAGTTAATGATGCTCTCTTGGCAGTGTTTGCCATCGTCTACCAAGGAGTACAGCTGCTCTGATACTTCTCCTTAAGACTCTCCAGTGTGTCTTTCCAGGAGTATCTTAATCCTTTTGTCCTCAGCATTTCAGGCTTGCCTGTGGAGTTACCTGCATCCTGACGTTCTAACTCCTCCTCAGCACTGCTTTTGACATTATAGGTCATAATTTTTTATCTCTATTATCTTTCCATGTAGATGTAACATTTTATTTGTCCAAATGGGCCACACTTACCCCTACTCCTGATTTTTCAGTCCAAATGTTCTGTTCTTACTTTCACTCATTCTACCAGTTTTTGTTTGAGATACAAGGTGGCTGGGTTTGTTTTATTATGTTTTTAATAGAAGTTTAGAAATTACTTCAAAACATTCATAAAAATACATTAAAAAAATCATTTAAAAAATCATAAAATTGTCTGGCCATGCGAGAATGCCCTGAGATGCCACCAGGTTAATTGTGATTCCCCACTAATGGATTAAAAAAAAGCAAGTGCTCAGCTCATCTTTAATGCTTATAACACGTGTTTTATTGTGACTGTGTGACACTGCTTTCAACCACAGTGTTATACTGTATATTACAGCTACTGACTTACTAGTAATCTCCACTGAGAATGAAATCAGGTTTGTCTGACATGACCTGTTTCTCGTTAAATACATTGAATGACATGGATTAATTTTCCTTTCTTTATTTCCTTCTTAGCTGACTCCTGCATCAACTGATTCATTATTTTACCCAAGACTGAGGTCAGCCTCACTGACCTGGTGCTGTCTGTATCATCCTGCCTGCCCTTTTCAAATATAGCACTCTTGTTTTTCATCAGAATCTTTCTGGTCTTCCAAGATACATTAAAAACATGCCAGAGATTTTCTTCAGACAGGCCTTCAGGACTGTTTAGGGCCAAATCTATGGGCTGCCAGGTTTAAAGTACTTATCAGTAATTGATGCTCTTTACCATCCTCCACAGTTACTAACAGACCAGGAAGTACTTTATCATCATCAAGTGAAAAAAAAGTATGTTATCCTTTTTTATTCCAATATGGGACAGGAATATTTACTGAGTGTTTATCTCACCTGCATCACTAACAGTGTTACCTTCTTCAAAGCACTTTAACCATAGGAAGCTTTCTCAGATTCTTAAATACTTCAGAATTATCTTCATATTAGTTTCATATCTCTCAGGTATAGAAATGTCTCTGATGCTCTTAGCTTCCCTTTTTCTCTGCTCTTCATTGGTTTTTATATATCTTTTGATTGCTGTCTGGTCTCTGTTGTCTCTATTTCATTCCCTCTGAGGAAACATTATACACGTGCAAAAAGAATCCATGTGTACCTATACATTTAAGTAAGGTCTCCTTGATCCAGTTTAATGTTGCCTTGAAACACTCAAAGTCTACATTTGGCTGAAGGAATGCAGAAACTCAAAAGCTTTTGATCCACAGCAGTTACTGTGGATTATTGAAGAGTGAAGAGTAAGCGTACCACACTGAATGTGAGGGGAAGGCATGAAGGATGTGAGAAGGGAAGGTAGCACTGTAGCCTGCCTGTAAGAGAACCATGGTCGCTCCAGCTTGGTGGTTTTGGAGTAAGTTGCTTAGATTTTGCTTGGAGAGTGAGACAGCTACTGTTTCATTTATCTGCTTCATTAAGTTTAGACTATATTTGCCTCTGTTTGCTTTTCTACTTGTGCTTGGAGTGTGTCTATCTGTGCTCTGTTTCACAGAGCCTGGAGTTTATTTGCCTGAGTTTGCTTTCCACTGCCTTTGGACTATGTTTGCACTGAGCTCTGTTTCATTCAGTCTGGACCTTATGGGCCCAAGTTTGTTCCACAGCATTTGGACTATGTTTGTTTTGCTTTCCAGAGCCTGAGAATGTGGCTGTACATGGCTTGCCACTGCCCAGCAGAGTGTCTCTGTCTATCTTGTGGTTAGCCTGAGTGTACTCCTGTGCTAGCCTGGCCTTCGCTCGCCTCGTTGTTAGCATCTGCCTTGCTGCTGGATTCAGCTAGAGGGGTTCTAGAGAAACTGTGAGTGGTTTAAACTCTGAGTGGATTGTCAAGATCAGGGTGACCTATCTGTTGTTTCCCAAACACCAGCATGGAAGTCCTACCAAAACACGTTGCACCCTTGCAGACATGTAGAAATGCATTTCAGTGTGTGGTTATTTTTTCCAACAGAAATCAAGGATTAAAGGCTATGATGAAGAACTTGCTCTGTAAGCCCACTAATATCAATGAAGTTGCTTGACATGAAGTTTCATGTCAGTGACAGATCTGTCCTAGCTCTTGTACAGACAAATCAAATTTAGGTGAAGTCAGAGGGGGAGTGTCTACCAAATTCCTGGCCAAAACCGGACATCCTCAGCTTGCCCTATATTTAATTAAAATAGAAAAGGAAAAAGAAATTAACCATGTCCTGTAATTCTTACTACTTAAGAATGTTAACTAGAAAGGCAGATGTTTTCTTACCTCTCCAAGGTTGTTTAGCTTCCTTTTTAATTCTTATCTCCACTTTGTATTTTACCATTTCTCTGTTTTCAAATATGCTCCAAAATCTAGTTTTGTGTACACTTTCATCACTGTTTCTTATGGAGAGGGTAACATTTCTTCCACCAGTTTGAATTCTCAGTCTTTGAAGCACTGATTTTATTCAGCCAAGAGTAAGATTTTAAGCACTTATTGACTAGGTAAGCCCAACTCTATCTTTGTTGCTGAGGTAACACTTCCACTGACATCAATTCAGCCCATTTAATTTAGTAAAGGACCACTGGAATAGATTCAGTGGGCAGACACCCCTTAGCTTATTTATTGTAATATTTTGTCTTAGCATGAAGCTTAGTACAGGGTTGGTTTTTTTTTCCCAGGCCTGTAGCCATCTGTAAAAAAAAACAAAAAAAACCAAAACCAGAAAACAAACAAACAAACAAAAAAAAAAAAAAAA
>JANIJG010017092.1:293109-315794 GCA_024611175.1 Megaceryle torquata
GTTTTTTTTTCCAAGCCCTGAAGCAATCTGAAAAAAAAAAAAAAAAAAACAAAAACCAAAAAACAAAAAAAAAAAAAAAAAAAAAAAAAAAAAGGAAAAAGAAAAAAGATAGCAATGAGAAATGTCCAAACAACCTAGGAAATGCGGCCAGGACCATGGTTACACTCAGAAGAAAAACATGCTGTGTGGTGTTTGAGTCCAAAGGGGTGTACAAAATACCTAGAGGTTGACATTTCATGTGACCATCTCCTAAATAATGCTACTGTGTTGCTGTGCTTATAAAATAAAGATACAGGCAATTTAGATGGGTTCTGAATGACGTTTTAGGTGAGAAGTAGTCCATTGCTAGCATTACTGGGGTAGGTATTTCTACACTACCTTCTCTGCAGTTGAACTGGTGGCATACACAGGTCTATGTCTGTTGTGCAACCTGTGTGGAGCTACTGCATATGCTGTGGACAGCACTGGTATAAACTCAATTGCTCACACCTACCACCAGAGATTAGCCCCATTAGCATCTTGTCTGGTAATGGGCAAAACACCAACAAACTATTAAAATAAGGAACTGAGGGTGGGGTTGAAAAGGAGGAAAAGGGCTGTTTGTGACAACATGCAATACATACGTCTTGCATTTTAGTAGTTTCTGAAAGTCATTTAGTGCAATGTGCTTCACAAATACAATTTAAGACCAACTCCCTCACTGACTGCTTAGAAGGCAAAGACAGACAAGAATATTATTATATCTCTTCTGCACAGAGAAACCAGGGGGAGTAGCAGAGAGATTAAGTGAATCACCCAAGAGCGTGAAGAGGGTCTGAAAAACATGGGCAGTCTCCAGTCCAGTGCCTCAGCTATGATATTTCTTCCTTAGTAGCTATGCTTTCTAATCAGACTTGGGAGTCTTTCCCCAGCCTCAAAACCCCATTAAAGATTTCACTGTGGATCTTTGCTTTTTCACTGAAAAAATAATCTCGTTTCTGGTTTTCAAATACAGAGCAAGTGCTGTCTAATGGTTTATGTATTAGGAGGATATTCTCATTTTCCACATGCTGTCTGGCTCTGGTTGCTCTTATGAGATGTTTAGAAAGTGCTCTTTGGAATAATAATAATAGTTTTAAAAAATTTAAAAAATCAGAGGGGGCTAAACCTGATGATAAGTTAGACCCATTGCAATGTATTGCTTTTTCTCAATGTTTTCAATGGCAAGGAAACAGCAAGTTACATGAGACTCTGCCTTATGGACCCTTGGCCAAAAATCTAAGAGCTACAATTTGTTCTGTGGGAAGTTGGAGCTGGTAGATGTGTACAAGAGCAGCCCCTGTAGACCAGCCAAGGGATCCATATGTGTCTTCTGCACTCTCCCAGCCATCTTGGTATTTGCAATTTAATGATTATTAGTTGGGAATTGCAGCTTCAGTATGCAAAATCTCTTGTCCTAAGCAGAACGACAATCAAGCAGCTGGGTTAAGTGTGTACACACAGCACATACTTCAAAAGTCAGTAACACACCACATTCCTGTAGTTGGGTACCCATTCAGTACCCACAGTAGTTTAATCCTACTTTTTCTTGTCAAGATCAAGTAGGTATCTTGGCTGAAGAGACTGAATGGAATAGCCTATTCACTTTTTGGATCTTGCAGGAGAAAAACCTTGAATTGCTTATTTCTATTCCTTTTGTTTAATAATTTATTTTTATTACCACCTTTCTTTGTACTCTTAGACATTAGGTGAACTAATGGTCTAATAGGTCAGAGGATCGGAGACCTTCTGAAGGGCTAAGACCACCCACCCCTCTCCTTTCAGATCTCACAAATTTTAAAAAGATCTATTTCTTCAGGTTTTGGAAGGCTGTTTTCACAACTCCCAAAGCCAGGAAGGTCCTGCTTTGATTGATACAGATGATATTAAAAATCCCTTGAAAAGTCCTGAAAATCCCAAAATTTTAAAATATTTTTTGTTGTTAAATCTGATGAGTGCTGAATATATTACTTTGAGTGTGTTAATACAAAATAAATAAGAAATGGTGAAAACGCCCCTCGCAACACATACACTGGTAAAGATATTCAGAGTGGTATGCAGGCTAAACTCAAATCCTAGACAGTCAAATTCCTGCTATTTGGAGTGGAATGGATTCCGTCTAACACTGTAGTCTAGATTAATATCAAATATATTAGGTACCTAATACAAGTTTAGTCCCTGGAGAGAGAAAGAAGTATCTAGAGTGTTAATCTGTCCTGTCCTATGCTGGTGCATACGTAGGTCTATATTGACTTCACAGAAAAACTCTGTGTCCATCCTAACACATCAACAACCCAATGTTTAAAATTCCAGCTTTAGAAATGTAGACAATTTACTGTTCACCCATAGAAACAGAGCTGAATCTCATAGGTTTTGTCTCTTCTTTTACTTCATATGATGTTTTGCATTCACAAGAAAACTTGAGTCTCTCAAATACAATGGTATGCTTTACAAATGTTCTAGCTGCTGCAAGAATGCAGCCCTTTGATGGAAGGGAAATGATTTGGTCATTGGTCAAGAGAAGCAGTGGCCTTGAGATAAGATGTGGGAAACCTATAACAGAGTTTTAAAATTCTTGATTTAGAAGGTCAGACATACCCACATATCACAGAAACCTCTACTTGCTTCCCTCCCTCTGAATGAATTAAATACCAAGTCCCAAATCTCCAACAGATGCTACAGGAATCACAGCCACACAAGACATACAGCTCCTTTGGCAGAGCAGTAGTCTAGCTGCATTTAACCTTATCCATGTCTACTTCTTTCGCTTATAAAACTAAAAATGTTTCAGTTTTCTTGAGACTTTTCCTAACTGTTTTAACGTTTGCAATCTTTACTACATTAGGACAATTTTAGATACAAGAGAAACACGTCCAAGTGTTAAGATCCCTCTTGGGGGGGTTAAGTTTTACTTCATCATATATTTAGAATTTTTTAAAATGGAAATGGACAGACAAATGTAGCAGTGAATTGTTACTTTAAAGTCTTCCATGAGATATCAGTAGATCACAGCAGCTTTGTCTCTGCAGCATTCACAGCTCCTTTCCTGACTCCCACTGGAGGACAGCAGATTGCTTCATTGTCTTCAGTGGAGCATCAGATTTGACAATTGCTCACCCAGTTATGGACCTTAACCAGCAACTAAATGAGAGGGAAATCAGAGGGTACTCTCCACTGCTCTCCCCTCTCTGGCCACTTTTCACAAGTGGCTCCTACTCTCTTCCTACACCTTGCGTAGAGCTGAGTACAATAGTGATGACTGCAGTGGTACCAGGTTAGCTCTGAGTGTGGAAAGGAAAAAGTTTGTTACCAAACTCCGAAATTATTGGAAATTCAGAGTTCAGGAATAGATAACTGAAAAAGCAAGAAGGGGAATTTTCTTCAACTCCCACACTGAATAACAAACATCACCGATTGAAATAAATCACTTGGTTATAGTATCCTATTGTATTGTATTCTATACCTTTTTTAGACAGACATTATTACTCATAAACTAAATAATATGATCCTTTTTTAAGAGCTGAGATCATGCCTAGAAATAAGTCCAAACATGACTAGACATTGTAATTCATTTTTTTCAAGGTTTTTGCTAGCCCAGAGCCAACAGCTGTACTGAAGTGGAAAGGATTTTACAGAAGATGGGTTGTTTCTAAAGAAACTGGTGTGTCGTTTTCAGAATGCTGTTGAAATTAAGTATGAGGGTAACGACAGTCTTCTTTCAAAAGAGTCCATCAGTCCATGCTAGGGCTTTCCAGGGTGAAATATTAGTGATTTTTTAGCTTTATTTTTATGAAAGAAAAAAAAACCCCAGAGCTATCAAGTGACTTAAAAGTGAGGTAAATTCTTCACAGAGAACTTTTTGGACCTGGAGGACTCTTGCAGCACAGGATCCCCACTGCAGACAGCAGCCCTCAGGCTGACTAACCCTAAGCACGGTTGAGGTTTGGGTCATTTGTATGCCACTGAAATGCTTTTGTGGTGCACGATAGTGGTTTCCTTTAAAACACATAGACCTCCTGTTTCCCTCCAACCAGCACTGCTGGGTTTGGACCGAACTGGACTTGTGTGCGCATATCCAGGGAACTGGAGCTGATCCAGCACCAGGTCTAGAGCAATTCTAACTCAGGCTTGGCTTTTCCAATATGTTTTTATAATAATGCTTAATTATGTGCATGAGAAATAACTAATTATCAAAGTGCATAGCTTTCCTTCCCCAAGAAAATGTACCATAATTATTTTGCTTATTAGATTTTTGTAACCAATGCAATTATTGTCAACAGAAAAGGTACTAAACATAGAAAATATTATTTCCTTCTCCTGAGTGTTTAGTATAACAATATAAGCATTGACCGTTGTGTACTTTGGTATTATTTTCCTTTCCTGCTTATAGTCCCTTCTCATGTTTCTCCATCATTTTAGGCCCCTAATAGGGATAGGATGAACCCATTGATGTCGGCACATGGAGGCCTGCTAGTAGCATGCCTTTGGTTTTAGTCTCCTAGCAGCAGCCATTCATGTTATGTGGGCTTTCTTTTTTGGGCATTGCCCACCCCTGAAACTGACTTCAGGCATTTTTCACTGCCTGTTCTGCATGAATAGCCACAGGCCTCTTGCCAATTGTCCCCCCTTCTTGAAAGCCAGCCTCAGCCAAAGGCCTTTTCAAGTGTGATCCCAGAGTGCCACACAGGCTTTCAGGGTATTGTTGTCGAGATGAGGGCCCTGCACTGGAAAGTGGGGTCAGAAGAGAAAGCACAATAAGGGGTGATGGAGGCTTCATGCAGTCCTCAGATGCTGGCCTGTTTATTAATTTACAAAACTAATGTCACTGTCTTTAGAGAAGAGATTGAGTGAAAAAGATGCCCTTTGAAGAGAAGAACTGCTTCTGATGCATTACCAAAACATTGCTCCCCTTATTAAATTGATTTTATGGAAGCAAGTACAACTAATAAAAGTTCAGAAACACCAATAAATTGAAGGTCTGGATTCGGTGTTTTCTTTTTTTTTCCTCATCAGCTCAGACACAATTCATGTTAATGGGTTTTACAAGTTGTCCTTGGGCAAAAAAAATCCTTAAATATAATGGGTGCAAATATCTGGTCTTCCTTATGCATGTCACACAAACTATTAGTCTAGACAGTACAATAGTGCAAGCCCTGTAACAGAGATCTTCCTTATACATAACGTAATGAAATATTCAAGCAGATTTTTTTTATCTTTTAGTGTTTGGCAGGAGGGACTTAATGGATAGAGGTCCATAAACCTTGAATATAATATACGCAAGTGGCTTGACTTGTGAAGAGATTCAAAGCTGGCCTTCAATTTTGCTCTGGCAGTCACTGTTGGTTCAGGTCAGTGGATCTAGGCAAGCAGTTCTCCGATTCGTTAGTTCCTGTGACAGTAGACGGAGTCCTGTTTTCCAGTAGTATATAAGGTTTGTGTTGCAGGTTTTGATCTGAGTGCACCTTTGGAAATAAATGTGGCTCCTCGAATTACTCTTTTTTTTTATTTTTCCCCCCGTAAAGTGAGGCTCATTGTAGCCCTGCACAGACACAGTCATGGAGGTTTGATTTTGCTGACCACTTGAAACTGCAAACCCCTTTCCAGTGCTCTCATACCTCCTAGCAGAAGGACAGAGATGCTGCTTTCTCCATCTCAGATCAGCTCACAAAGCAGCATGTCATATCAAGTTGAGTTATGTTCTCTTATTGCCCTAAGAAACCAAACTAGGACAAGTGTCTTTATCCGCAGATGACTTATCATTTCCACAAGTGGTTGTTGTCATGAACTGCTGGATATATGTGATGACTGTCATTGTGGATACTACTTAGGATTGAATTTAGGGACTTCTGATGCCACAAGTATGAAAATTTACAGCTGGAACTAGAGACAACTGTCATTAGACTTGTACCCTTTGTAAGCTAGATGTAGAAGGAAGGCATTCCCGTCTGACCAGTGGGTTACAGATGCAAGATTAGGAGTCAGTTTTAAACATGTGGCCATAAAGGTGTGATTGAATTTTAAGTGCTTTCAATTAATGTAGATCAAAAGAGACTTTTGTAGTCTGTAGTAGACTTTCAAAAGTACCAGACTTCAAGCATAAATCTGCCCAGTCTTCCTTTGTTTTTCATAACTTGTCTTGCCATGTTTGTTAATTATGGAAGGCATTTAGGACTTGCTCTGTCTCATCCAGTTGTTTCTCTTCTCTAGTGCTCCAGCAGTGAAGTCAGCAGTTTTACAATCCACTGCCTTGAACCTTGAAAGTCATTTATGGCCAGCAAGTGGGTGTAAATTGCTAATGGTAATATTTTAAGTCTACTCTGTACACAAAACAATGGAGATCTATCAGTGGAACAAAAATAGTTATAACCTACTCACCTTCCTAGTACCAGAAAGTCATTCAAGTGACTGTTAACCCTTTTTTTTTGAATGATAATGCAGGGGAAATAAGTTTATGATGAGGAAAGCTGTTACCTAAAAGCAAATACCAGAACATCACCCAGTATCATAAATATTGGTAACTTTTAATTATATGCTTATTTCAATTTTCAACAATGCTGCAGACAGGACTGTTCACAGGTTCAGCAGTAGTCTCCATGCTTCTACCAAAGGCGTGTTGGCAGACGAATATATTTGCTTATTAATATAGACATTTGAATCATGAAAGTATGGGGGGGGGAGTGTTCCTGAGCACAACACTGCGTTACCAATTTTGCTATATATATCCATAGCTGATTTTCTACAAGTTGGGTTTTTTTGAGAATGACTTAGTATATTTTCAAACACCAAATTCAGTGAAGAATAAGGAGACTGGTCAAAGAATTATCCCCTTTTTTTTTTTTTTTTTCCAATAACCTCACAGAATTTTGTACTTGCAAATATCTGGTGTGAAGATACTGCTCACCTTACTGTGCTTTTGCATACGTCATTCTCTAATGAAAATTGTCTAATTTGAAAAGGACTCCTTGAATTATGTTTAAGACGTCACATTATCCTCTTATTATGCCTCTTACAGAGCTTTCATGATTAGCAGTCTCAAAGTCAAGGTAGATGAATATGCCAAATATAACATTAAGTCATGTCTTTCTCCTCTGATTAATAAAGACTCTAAAAGTAAAATGTTGCTAAGTTGACATGGCTTCAATCAAAGCTGAAAGTTACTGGCTGTATCCAAAGATTTTGTAGGAAATATAGCATCTTTGCAAAAAAAAAAAAAAAAAAGTACCTCGAGTGCAGTAATAGGCATCAAACAGCCCTGCAGCCTGTGGCAAGTAATTCAGCACTCTCGACCAATTTGGGACTTGCCTCTACAAGACCTGTTTATTTTGGCTTTGGGTTGAGGAGATGATTTGTCCTACATATATAAACAACCACAGATAATAGGATGTCAATAGACATATTTCAATATTTACCTTTTAAAAATTAATCAAATTAACCACAGTAAAAATCCTGAGATAGAAATATGGCAAGTACTAGTAAGCTTCTCATGAATTTTTTTCTTTTCCTTCCTTATGAACAGCAATAAGTGGTTAGCGTACCCAGGGAAGTTACTCTGGCAAATTTGGCACTCTCACGGCAGGAATAATCATGGTCATGACCAGGTCAAGATAATCCCCAGTGTGGGGAGAAGTTTTATGATGGCCTAGAGGCACTAATGGGTAAAAAAAAAAAGAAAAAAGAAAAAAGGTGTCTGGTTAAGATAAGGATACAAGTAATTCTCAAAAGAAGTTCAGCATTTTGGTTCAGCTAAGAAGCTAAACACATTATCTGAAGCTCTCTGAATCTCACTGAGGGAAAACTCAAGCACTTCACATGACATTCCAAACTTCTTCTGGTCCATTTAAAAATTTAAGCAGAAGTGTAAGAATGAAATACTGCCTTTAAAAGGAAGTTAATCCACCATACTTTATAGTTAATTGAGTGTTGAATTGGTTAATTTTGGGTTTAGGTGTGATTTTGGACCATTTTAGGGTTATTTTAAACCATTATCTGTTCTCTAAACAGCTGGGGAGTTTTTGAGGTACCTGGGCTGTATCTGTGTCAGATTCCAAAGCAATACAGCATGGGGTTAGCATTAAATGAGGATAGCAATGCAAAATTCCACTTCCTTTCATTTTTTTTCTCTGTTTGAAGCTCTCTTACTTTCTTCAGAGCTATTTGTCATCTGAAGGAAAAAGGAAAGGAAGAGAATGGGCAAGTCAAAATAAATTTTTAGGAAAATAAATAAATCTGTCTTCATTAATTGGATACTTTACTTTTCACTCCACCAAATAGATAAACTGACTGAAAATAAACAGGTTAAATGAAGAGCAACATGGTGATAACTTTGAACAAAATGGTCAAACGACGAGGAAAAGACATTGGTGGTATTTTGCAATGGGAAGAATTTAGTGTTGCTGAGTTAAGTTTTGGAGAGCGTGTGAAATCCTTCTGCAACATTCTCCAAGGATGCTGCTTTTGTTAATTTAAAGCTGTGTTATTTTATCCTTGAAATAATGAACGTGAAATCTCCTGTGAATAAGGAATGATCAGATCATATCACAATACATAGTCATCTTGTACATATGAAGAAGTTGCCTGTCCACTTGTAGATAATCTGGCACAGGATTGTGATGTTTTAAACTGCTTGTAGCATTTCTCTGTCTGTCTTTTTTCAGCCTTTTTAGAACAGATTATCATTTTAGCACATGACTTTTGGAAAGCCTCAGCTTCCCAATAATGCTGAAGAGGTGGACGGATTTTTCACAGGGAAATCTAGCTCTGTATCTTGAAGTGGGAGGTCATGAATATAGACTGGGCTGTAAAAGCTGGCTCTCCTTTAACTGCCCAAATGACAGCTGTGCTGGTTTAAAACCTTTACCTTAAGTGTAACAACTGGCAGCCTGAAAAAAAAAAACCCCAACTTAATTCTTTTTTTTGTCTCCCTTTAATGTGCATCACTGCTTCTTCTGGGAGTCATCTACTGAGTCCTGCCTATGTCATTCTGTCTGTCTTACCCTGCAGGAGTTCCTGAGCATCAATCTGCAGAAAGACTTGGGCAGTTTTGTTACCTCAGAATCCCTTACACATGAATTGATTTCTCACATCATCGCTAGAAATTGCAACAGCAAGCTTCTTCATCTCAAAGAGACTTTGTTTTCTGTTTTACTTTTGCAGAGTAATCTGAAATGACCAGAAGATCCATGGGAAAGTGTTCTAAAGGAGGAAGGTATGGTTCCAATTAATATTCAGCTTTAGCAGAGTCAAAATGTTTCACAAAACCTCGTTAATTTTGACAGGGTTTGTAATTTAAAGTCCGGGTTTGATTCTCGCCAGGGAGAAACCAGAGTCACCTGACATGAAAACCGGTGGAATTTTTTATGAGAATAGAATTTGGAAAACACTTGGAAAATTCTGGCTTTATTTTATTGCATAACAAAAATAATGTCAGGGACTCAGTGCTAACATAGAAGCAAATTTGTCATCCACTGACTATTTCTTTGAAAATTATAAACATAGAAAGCAGAGAATCCATCTGATTACCTTGGTATTATTCCTGTCATCCTAGTTCTTCCACTCTGGAAGTGTGACTGACCTGTAAAGCTTTAAATGGTAATAAAGTGCTAGGAATAGGATTTCTGTGTGGTCCCCGTGCCAGCATCAGAGAAGAGATCCAATACAGCTAATCTGTTCAAATTTAATGAATGTCCTGCTGACTTTTAAGGGAGCTGGCTGGCTGACTACCCTCCTATTTTTGTAGAATTTTGTCAAGAAACCAGATTGAGCGAGCCCACGTAGAAAATGCCATTGCCGTTCCTACAGGTTTCCACAAGACATTTGACCCCTCCCCTCCCTTTCTTTCTTCTTTTTATACCTCTCTGGAATGCAGATATTTTGGTTAATTTTCTCCAGCTGTCACAGAGTCTCACAGGAAAACGACCTCGCAGAGTGACCACTTCCCCTACTCCTTGACTTAAGTAGATTTTTTTCTTTCAGAGCTTTCATCACATCATCCACATTGCTGTCTGGTGTCTTTCATGAGTCAGGAAAAAAGCAGAAAAAAAAAAAAATTTCCACCCTTTAGTAAAAAAAAAGGGAACCAAATCAGAGCAGTTCGGATTGGGTTTATCAATTTATATGGCTATTTCAGATCAGTTAGTATAGAAGAAAGTTAACATTAGCCATTCCAACTAAAGAGTAGAATACATTATATACAATGTGTATATATATATATTGGATATTTTCCTTATAAGAACGATTTTTCAGGATGCAATTAATTGATTCATTTAATAATGACAGCAGCCATAGCAAACTTGAGAATCAAACTTCTTTACTCTTTTGTTCTTTCAAATATACTATGCAGAGGGGAACATGTTGTTGCAGAAGCTGTTTCAAGTTTAGTTTTTGGAAATAGCACTATGAAAAAATCAACAAAACCCTGTATGATAAGTACAGATGGCTTATCAATTATGGAAATGAAATGCATGTACCTCAAAAGTGAATAGTTTATTACATACCGTGATAGAAGTAAGGACACATGTAAGAAGAAAATTGCAATGCATTTTTTGTCAGCTTCACTCACTCCCAAGATAAATGATGTTTTATCCTCTGTTTTATTCCTGCAAGGAATTTTAAATCAATGAGCTATTCAAGGGTGTGATGTTAAGCACGTGTATCAATCTTTACAGAACTGAGGCCTCCCAATTCTTCATGAAGGCATTTAGCGTAGCTCCTGCATTTTCATTCTCGAAGTCAAGTTCTGCTGTTCTCAAAAACAGAACTGAAGCTTTAGCTTGCTATGCATCTCTTACCTTAGCCTTTTTGTAGCACCTTTCATTAAGCTTCCTGCAAGTTCTTCCTCTGTTATCACGAATGGCTCCTAAGAAAGGCTTGTAGAATCCCAAGGATTTCCAACCATAAATTTTCCCCACCGGTGTTCTGTACTGCCTTACACTTGGATACATTTCATACTTTGAGTTACCCTGTCTCATACCCTGAGGCTGCAGTATCTGAATGAGAAGAGAAAGATGGGGACTGTAAGAAGACTGCAATCTTTACCACCCCAGCAGATGAAATTTCTGTGATCTCTCTAAAGGCTGCGTTTACATCTGTTGTGTCTGAGGGAAGGTACTGTACTCCCCCGCTGTCTGAAACAGAGCAATTCCACAATGTCAGAGCTCTTCATATTCTCCAGCTTATGTTTTGAATGTGTATCTTGAAATCTTAGCAACTTCTGTAGCAGTTTGGGAAGTTTCCTCCAGGAAATTTTAATGAACATGTTATTTTTGAGTGTCCGTGTGTTACATAAGTGCTGTATTAAGACTGTTCAAGGTGAGAAAGTTGTAGCTGTGGTTCATTTTGCTAATCTTCCAAAAGTGCTATAGCCGAAGGGTTTTGTAACAGCCTTCTGAATTTTTTAATTTTAGAATTTGGGGGTTGATTACTGGTACAATATCCAGGAATGCAGACATTTTAGAAAGAAATTCACAAAATATTTTCATGATTAGTGGTGTCGAGTAGGCTGTCTGGTAGAAATATATGCCTAATAAAGTCAAGTTCTAAGAGCAGATTAATCTTGTGCAGTTACAAGGTTTTGGACTTTTCTGTCCTGCATGCAGCACATACACCTTGCAGAGGGATGAGGTCACATATTTGAGGGTGGGCCTGAGGTGCAAAGGGCTAAGCGTGGGTTGTGGAGATCATCGTGGCATGAGCCTGGTACGTCCCCTCATAGAGATGGGGCAAAGAGGGCAGGAGCAAGGAAAATAACAGGATCTGGTCCCCTCTCTCAGAGAGACTGAATTAGTGTTCACCAGTGAGCAAAACTGTGGCGTAACTTGAATATGGGGGTTTATGAGCCTATTGATGGTTCTAGGGTTTGCAGACAAACTATAAATCATTACTCTCTCTATATATTTGTAACTATATATTGTAGGGATGCCTTAGACTTAAATGGAATCATCCTAGTTTTTGATGGGGCTGTATATTTCTCCTCCTCATAAACACTGACCACAGTAATGGATGGGAGAAGTAGTTCTATTAGATAATACACTCAGCTGGATCCCAGGCAGCCAGTTACACAAGCTTACCAGCTGATGTGTGACTTCAGCACTGCTGCTCAGGTTCAGTGTGTGGTCAGATGTGCTGCCTCAGCTGCTGCTGATTCAGGTTACTGTTCCTGTCTATCTCAACCACTTCATTCATTCCCTTAACCCCCAAACTGGAACCAGATTCTGCCAAAAGATGCGGCAAATCTGAAGAACTGGAAGGGAAGAGGGATGGTGACACAACCACTGCAAGAATGTGCAGGGTCACAGACTCTTAACTGGAATTAGCCATGGCTTGAACAGCGTGTCCGGTTGTGCTCTTTGAGGTGTTCAGTCATATGCTGATCTCACTTGTTAGAGAACTTGTCTTAGCTGGAGTTGTTAAAGGCATGTGCTTTTGGAGCAGCACTGCGAGTTGTCATCCTGCCACTGCTTGAAACTGGAAGTGGCCATGTGGGCTATATTGGGAATAAGTGAGCAGGAAAATGCCTCAAAATGGCATGCAACATTCTTTCACTTGCATGCGTGCTGAATGACTTTATGAACAGTACCATTTATTTCAGGGGAAATTCTTTCAGCGTAAGCTTTGGCCAAGATGAATAAAAATTATGACATCTTTTCCTAAGTGATTCCTTTTTGCATGAGCTGATTTTTTACAGCTAAAACCATTGGAATTCAAGAAATCTGATAAACAGGTTTCCTGAGTCCTTTTGGCCTTAATCATAGAAGTAAAGGAGAATGGTGCTAGTGATGTAACGATCATAGGATCATAGAATGGTTTAGGTTGGAAGGGACCTTAAAAATCATCTAGTTCCAACCCCACTGCCATGGGCAGGGACACCTCCTACTAGACCAAGTCCACGTCCTGTTCCAAATGCTTGCCTTACACAGGATGGAAACCCCTGCTATTGATAATAACATTATTAAGATGTGGGGTAGATGTAATAACTGTTTTCTTGGAATTAGTATCTGCAAGATATTACAGCTCAGTTACTTGGCTTCACAATTTGCAACTTGTAGATATTTCAAAGATCAGTCAATACAAAAACAAGTGGTCTTAGTAAATTATTTAACCTAGAAGGTGAATTTTGTACCTCTTGTGTTTATGAAATGAGAGCAAGTTCTTTGTAGTGCCTATATACATATAATTACATAAACATTTCCCTATTAACTTAGATGGATTCTTTGCATTTCAAACTCTAGAAATTCTAGGAGGAAAAGAGGGGGTGAACCAGAGAATGAATACCATATTCCAACTGATAAGTGTTTCCTCACATGTATCTGTTTCAGGAAAAGACTTCAGCATATGTTTAACTTTAAGCATGTGCTCAGGTCTCACTGGATTTAAACATGCACTGGTCGAGGATGCTTTCTTAAATAGAAGCAATATGTTGTCCCAGTGAAGTCGACTTGATTTGCCAGCTACTCCCCTCCTGTGCATATAGGTGATTTTAACAGGCATCTGTAAGGAAAGGGGAAGCTGAGTTCTTTAGAGCGGCTCCTGCCTCCAAAACAGATTTGGTACTTTGTGGTACAAAGTGAGGTCTTCCCAGTGCCAAAACTTCTTCCTATCAAAATAAACACAGTGCAACATAATGGGGTTGAAGTCTTCTTTTGTAGCCTATGGGAAAATAATAAATCTCTTACAATGGTATTTTTTGTACTATCCCTTTTTTCCCCTCTCTTTACCATCTGACCACTGTCTCTAAAGAGCAAGTAGTTTTGGCTGCATGAATGTAAGAAAGGTTGCTTTATTATGAAGGGGGAGAATAAAAGGTGTAGAAAGTGACTAGGTCATATTCTTGACAGTCCCCTGTATTTAGACTCCTTTCAACTTAGTTTTTGGTGACAAACTGCACAGCTGTAATGCCTTACATTTACCAGCCTGCATATATGAAAGATGTGTAATGTTAACTAAGCCCTTTCCCGTTCCTCATGGAAGACCACCCTGCCTGCAAAGTCTCCAGAGGAAAACACGGCATGTCCTGATCAGAAACTGCCTATGTTGGCAGAAATACAGTATGTTGCATTAACCAAAACAGCATTTTTTAAAACATTTTTGATGGTGGCTGCTTTTTATTTAAATATTCATTTTGCTTGTGTAAACGGATCTCATTTGGTCTTTACATCCCGACATCACAGGACTATCTGAAAGCCTTGTTTACATTTAGCAGTGGAAATTGTTTCAAGCCTTACACAAAACTTTAAAAATCTGATATGCTTAGGGCAGAAAAAGGACTGGATTCTTCTCAGCAGTCCCCTAGACAGCTTTTTTTTTTAATCTGGGACAACCTTTCTGGTGATGAAAGTTACCTAATCTTTCCTCCCCACTGACAGTGCAGTTTTTCTCCCATGTAGGAGATGTTATTAAGCAAAACTCACTTTCAAAACTTGCTCTGCGTCTCTAATATTGACTTCTCTGTGCCTTCGCTTGTTGCTGTCTATTCCCCAGCTCCTTAACTGTGTCTGTCTTCTGAATGGTTACTAATGCAGCCCCCCAAAGCTGCAACTACCGTAAAAATAGTAATAATTGTATTGTGCTGAACACGGCCCTTTACTTTCTGGCTGTGGACGCAACTGTGGCAACATCATTTTGGCTCTAATTGTAGAGGTTAAGGGAAAGCCTGGGATAATTGAGTCCAGGGAAGTCACTTTAAATTCACAAGGGCGCAACTGCTTTTTGAACCTGGCCCTGGGAAACTCATACTGGCACCACCAGTACGGTCTGAGGACATAACAAACATACCTAAACACTATCCTTCTTGTTCTTCCCCGACTCATGGGAATGAAGCTTCTTGCTTCAACTGTTGCTCTATATACATGTCAGCACAGCATAAAATGCACTGTCTAGACTGTCTACTTGAGCTTGTAAGGTGCAAGACTTGTAGAACTAAACCCTTCTCTCTTTAACACTGTTTCAACAGTGTAATTTTACTCAAACAAATAAGATGATTCCTGATTTCCCTCAGAATAACCTCAGGGACACTTGGCTAATCTCAGGGTGTTGGGCTGAATCCTACACTAGGAAACTCTAGCTTGAGTCAGTGTTTTCTGGCAAGTGATTTACCAATTAGAAAGGTCTGAACTCTAAGGCTAGTAGTGACAATGAGCCGCTTCTTTGCTGTGTCCCAGTTTTCCCAAGTGTGAGATGGTTGTAATTATATTAATTTACTTGTCTTGGATACTGTGACGAGTAAATTGCAGGAGGGCTAAAAAGGCATATCAAATGTGTGGTTCTAGATGTGAAATCGCTAGGTTTAGACAGGTACTTTTTGTAGGTCCCAGGAGAAGTGTCTACCTTTTCCTGTCCACCAGACAGTCCTTCATTCCAGAGTGCATGAAGTAGTGATCATCCAACTTCAGAATCTTGACCTTGTTTTGTGCATCTGTCTTGTACTTTCCCCAGTTAGACCATGGTGAGAGGCAGCACTCTCAGCTCTCTGATCCCAAAACTTTTCTGCAAGAAAGGTAAATATTGCTCTCTGCATTTTGCAGAAGGATAAACTGAACAAAGAGGTTAAATGGTATAGTCTAATAATAGACAGAGATAACAAGCATGGGAAGAATAATGGGCAGAAATTTCAGGCCCCTGGAAGCAGTCAGGGTCACCATGCAAATTTGCTAAACACTGCATTTGTCTGCATCTAGAAGTACCTGTTTTCCTGTGTATCTCCTCTAACGTGATGTAGGTGCTCACACAACCAGGTGCAGATGACATTATGGTAATAATGTTATGGAACTTTATTGCAGCATATTTTCCACTCTGGTACTAATCTGTTCAAATGTCCATGGAATAAACCCCAACTTTTCTTTCTTATTGTATGTCGTCTCCCACTCCACTCCTCCTGTGAGATGTAAGACCAGTTTTTGGACATATAGAGAAGGCAGCTGGCACTTTACTCTTCCATCAACTTATCTCTTCAGTGGGGATGGAAGGACTAAATTATGCTGGTTTTCAATATCTTCTGGACTGTGAGGGTTTGAGCCTTTTTTTTTTTAGTGGTGGTGGTGATTTTCAGAAGGGTTTATGGGTCATCTTCATGCCTTTCTGTGCGCAAAGTACAAGGGGGTTTTTCTGTTTTGAAAACAATCATATGTCTTTATTTAATCCACTTCCTGTGGTGAGGTTGTGTACCAATGAAGCTAAAGAGAGAAAGTCAGTGCTGGGATGACTTTCATTCATTTGCTTCATTTGGAAAATAAGAGGCATAAAACTTCATTAGCATAACGCAGTCTGTTAGGTCCCATACTTTCACCCCCCAAAGGTCTTCCTGTTTCCTTGTGTTTTGATAAAATGGCTGATACACTGCTAAATTGCTGGGAAAGTTAGGAATAACATTAACTTAACGAGAGAGCTAGATTAAAAAATATGTTGTAGAGCTGGATGGCTGCTTTTGCTGCTTTTTTAACTGCTTGGCATTCCTGATGCTGGGTCTTGGTTTCTGTAGCCATGCAGCATATGAATCAGAGAGAACCCACCCTGTGCTTTGGCATAACTCTTAAAGCACTGACAGTTCCTCTTTCTTCAGCAGTAATTAAACAAGTAAAAACTGGTTACTTTAGTTAGCAGATATAAATGTGGAAAATATTCACAAATACATATCACTGGGTGTGTGTGTCTAAGGAATCTGGATGAGCTGTGGTTGGACTCTCCTTTCCCACATACTTACAACAAAGGTGCTTTATCCAATAAAGCAATCTGGCCAAGGTCTTTTATTTCAGCTAATTCATGTTCTCTCTTTCTTTGTAAGGCTTGAAGGTTTGCTGATAGTGCAGTTCAGCACAATCCTTAACAACAGGAGGCACTGTTGGGGATAGAACTCAGCAAGAGGAAAAATCGGTTAACACCAGGATGAGACAATCTTACAGAACTAAGACCCAGCCTGCCCTTAATTTTTTGCACTGATTTGACATGGCACTGGAGGGGCTGTGTTCTCTGACTGCAGAGGTGGGCACATCTAAAAGCAGAGCTAGAATGAACACAGACAAACACCAACTCTCTGTTTAAATAACCACATCTCTTGGGAGGAAGTACGTGCTAATGATAAAGCATTAACGGTGCTTCAAGAGCAGTTTGCTTAACTGTGACTTTCTTGGAGGCTTCATTTATGGTGGAACAAAAGCACTGCCTTTGCCTCAGCGACCCCTCTGTAAAACGAGAGTAATCAAAACAGAGTTTACAAACCCAGAAATCCTTCCTGTGATGGTACTTGATTATCACCTTCATTACCCACTCTATAGTGTAGGCTATAAAACTTCCTTGGATTAACTCCTGTCAGAAATAATGCAGATATTTAGAAAAAAAAACCCGCTATACTGGCTTTAACATTTCCACTGAAACACTTGATAAATGGACCTATATCTAAAACAGTAATGTGAGCATTACCTTGATCTAAATCTGGCTTATAAGACAATATCACAGCAGTCACTACTGAGGTGAGGAGGAGACAGGGCCTAATACTTAATAACTGAAATGCAGGCTCACCTCTTTAGTTTCACTTCAGATTCCAGGTATCCCTATGACTGCTCCACTGATAATCTGCCCAGTGCATTCTCTGCTTCCCATGTTTGTTTTCCCCTAGCCTTCTTTTTAGTAAGTTGATAATGCTTTTCCTGATTTTGTGCTTTTCTGTTCGTCTTTTGGCTCTTCTCTTAATGTCTACCTTTCAAAACCATTGGTGCAACCTGGCACCTTATCCACACACAGGTTCTAGGGATCCTGCCCACCCGTGGGCAGGGGAAAAGCAGTGGCAAAGGAGGATGAAGCTGCTCCACACATTAGCAGGAAAGGCTCTTTAGGCTTCTTACTCAGTGATTCAAAACTTTATTGAAAGCAGTAGGATTTTCTTTGCTGAATTCAGCAGGCTTTAGACCTGGTAGTCCTAGACCAAGTAAGGACAGTTTTGGTCTTCTTTATTTTTAACAAACTAGCATCAGTTTATTCCTGTAGGCTATATTATTTTTCTTAAATTACCCAATTCATAGTCACCTCCCGCAGGGTTCTCTTTTCTCACTGCTGTTTATTACACACAGAAGAGATACCTCTCCTCTAATCTACCCCCGTGGTACCACTCCACTGACTAGAGAGGAGAAATTCCTGCTATATACCAAAATAAGCTAAAGGAGAATTGGTGCCAGATTTTAACTTTGGTGAGCAGCTTGCTTCTCTTTGCCTTGAATCATCCAGCAATACCACAACTGGGAGCTCTAGTCAGACATCCAAATATAACAAATATTTCTGGGTTTGCATATTACGCTTTCCTGCTCCTCAGATTCAGGCTGGGAGGAAGAGGAAGATTATGAAAGAAAATGTATGCATGAATATTTTAGCAATCTTCTGTGTTAGGAAGGAAAAAATGTAAAGAGCAGACGACTGATTCATGGTGTTTTGGTTGAAAATATTGTAGCTTTTAAACATTGCCTCAGTGTGGTCAGGGTGCTTAGAGTAAATATATTTCACACCAGATGTGGTCTCAAATGTACATGACTTAGAATTTTCCTGCACACAGTAACTGTCAGTTCTGGGAACCCGAGGATCCCCGGGTTTCAAAAAGACCGTTCCTGTTGTAGTTGTCCTGCCCAAGGTGCCGGCAAAATGAACACAAGGGTTGGGGAGGCTGCTGACCCCTAAAAATCTCAAGCTTCAAATAGTCTATAAAACATAGATGCCAGTGTTCTGCTTCCAAGCACTGAATAATGCTTTTTGTTCCCAAACCACATGTCTTTGCATTAGGAGGAGTAGGCACCATTAGAAGAGGTGATCTTCCATCGACCCCATAACATGCAAGCTCAGCAGATGTGGAAGGGCCCATAGGACATTTTCTTTCTCCAATGGATAATACATTGGCTATAGGGTGCACAAGTAGAATGGGACTTCTGATTCCAGCTGAAAAACTAGCAACTGCCTGCGATGGTTGTCTCTGTGAAATCCCTGCAAGCGATTTGGTCCAGATAGATACCTGTGTTATGATTTCTGTCATTCACCCGGTGCCACACATATGTGTGATTTCTAGAAAGAAATAAAAGAAGTAAAAAAACCATAGGTTACTGTTGATGAGTTGGAGGTTGGTATTTGGTTATAGAAAGATGCTGAGTATACAGAAAGATTTTGAGTACATTAGTATCAGCAGAGTGTTTTGCCAAGAGTATATTACTTTTGGAACTGAAGCTGGAATTGTACTTGAATGGGGAAAATACAAAGCTGCATGAATGGGCAGCTCCGATGAGACCTTTTAAGGAGCCTGTGTGGAACTACTGCTGCAAATATAGGGCTTATTCTCTACTCTCTGCCGACCTTATTTAAATGCTTGTGATGCAAGAATTTAAGGAATAAGGGAATATGATTTCATACCACTTAGAATATAAATACCATTTCTTCTCCCAGCAGGACTGAGACAGTTCCTGACAGTGCCTCAGTTAGCAGCTTCTTTCCCAGGCTGTACCTAAGCTGCAGTCAGATGTGTCATTGCAACACGCACTGCTTTAGCTAACGTGGCTTTTGGTAGGAGGAAAGCTGCAACACCTTGGGCTTTGGGTAAGCTACGAATGATATTACCTACCTGAAACCATGAGCAAATATTTGCCTATTTGACAGATGAAGTCTGCTACTCTGACCTCATCGCTTTCAGCACTCAAACCCAGTTTACAGCTAGTCTGAGATACCTACACGCGTAACAGTCGTGCCTTGCTGTCGTCGTGGGAGTAGAGGCTTTGAGTCGTTCTGTGATAAGAATCAAGCTAAGCTCAAACCTAGACGTGAGCCTTTGCTACCCTAAGTCTCAAAAAGGCAAATGTGTGTTACTGGGTCTCAACAAAGTTACACAAATGTCAGGATTTAATCATGTCTGAATGTAATTTTGGGTAACTAAGTAATTGACGTAATACTGGTCGCAATATGTTAGCTGGCGAAGACCACAATAAACTGTGCATGTCAGCTAATCATGATTAAACACTGATGAGGCCAGGCTAAAATTGCACTTAGCTGACATGTGCTGAATGCTATTTGTTCTTGTCTACACCGATTCACATCGCATTCAATGCGGCACAATATAGATAAGCCCTTTGGGGAGAGTGTAGCTCTGGTCAGGCCTCAGTGTTCCCTGACTGGCCAACAGCTGCTCAGAGCAGTTTTATAAAGGGACCACTTACCCATCCTTTGATGGAGAGATAAGCCACTGTAATGTAATTACAACCAAGGAGATGGGAGAAGGGAAAGAAAAAAATATGCCAATCATGAAGGGGGTACATGGAGAGCCTCAGATTCCTTCTAACCTAAACATTGTGGCAAGGAAAGAAGTCTTAATTAGGAAACGTGTAGGCATAGAACAGGAGCCCATCCTAAATGAATTGGGGGGTGATGAGCATAAAGAAAATGCTTTTTAAAAAGATCTTTGACTCCCACTGAGTGCTTGTTTCTTAGACTTCCTTGCCTAATAATGTCAGCATTTAAATGGCCCCAACTCCCAAATAACAAGGCTTTGAAGTTAACACCTCATTGAGGTATAGAGTTCATACGTTTGCTATTCCTATTATTTGGCTAGAAACCGTTTTCTGCATGGCTAGCTTAATAGGGCAACAGAATATTAAGTTGTATAGGGATTGAGAAAGCTATTCACACAAAGGAAAGAGCTACAGACTTCATGTATTTGAACAGAACCTGACAATTAAGAGAAAAGAGCAAAAGTCTGGGAAGTGTCCTGAATCGCATAATTGCATGAAATTTTTTCATACCTGTGATATTTCCAGTGGCCAGGCACAAACACAAGGGATTTTAGACTTGGACTGCATTAGGGACTTGTACTGGTAATTAAGAGATGGGAGGAGGTGGGTTTTTCCATCCTGACAAAGTTTTAAAGCTTCTGTAAGTATTCTGTTCTTTAGCAGGACAAAATCAAGATGCTTTGGATTTTTTTTAATTGAAAAGGACAATAAAATGCTGGAAAATGATCTGGTGCCAGTTGGACCAGTTATGTAAGGGATGGGGGATCCAGTCTCAAGTCTACCTTTATCACTTTCCAGCATCACAGATTAATTCCTCAGCCACCAGGCTATCAGCTGTTTTAGAATCTTTTCCTTTTGATTTTGGCCCCAGCACACAGCAGAGCACTGAGCAAGACATCTTCAAACAATATCTTGTTGAGTATATACACCAATAAAATGGCTTTTCATTCATCTTCATTTCTTGACACGGTAATTACTGTCTGTCTCAACTTCTGATAATATGCTGTGGCAGAATAATTAGCACCACCCCAAATCAATTATTCTGAGTTATCTGTGTCATAGAAAAGCCTACAGCCTGCAGTTAAAGAGAGGACTCTGGTGCTTACTGCCCTGTGGTAGTTTTCTTACCCTGAGAGATGCATGAATAATCTAAACGGTGCAACAGAGAGAGCAAATTATGTTATTAGGCTCATTTTCACAGGTAGGGAACTGAGTGATAACATGACTTGACCAAGACCATACAGGAAGTTTTGCAGTGCTGGGATTAAACAAACTTGGCAGGGTGTCCTAGACTTTGACCACAAGTAAAGCCACCTGTCTCCTCTAAGTATGCCTTACAGAGCAGAAATTAGATTTTAGAATGACTACAGAAATTGAAACGGTACAGAAAAGATCCACTTGTTCCAGTGCCCCTTTGAAAAACGGCTTCTATTTTTATTTTCCCTACAGTATTTACAGTTTAGAAATTGCTGGATGTAAAATTGCCTGATGTTTGGGGTTGCAAGAGATTTCTTGTCATTTATGTCACCGTTTCACTGACTTAGGCTAAGATTATGCTTCAGTTTATTTCTCTGAATATAGATATAAAAATACCTACCACCTCCAGGCTTCAGTTAATGAAGGATTCCAACTTCATTCCTACCTGGTGTAATTACTTCACATCTATACCACTGTAAATATCATCATGACTCAGTCCAATGTTTATAGCCCCTTATCCCATAGCAAAAGGCACATTAGGTATTCAGTTACAAGCAACTGGCATCCATGTTTAAATTAGACAATTATTATGGGTATGCAACCAGAAAAATCTTCTGAAAAAATACCTTTTTTTACTCTGTGAGCCCTCTTAGGGCTTGGAAAGCAGACCGAAGGCAATTTCATGTGTTTATATTAACTTGCTGCGAAGAATGAATCACAGTTTCCGCACAAATCCACTGAAGTGTTAATAGCATCTGTTCATTTTATAGTAAGTGATGGATTTAAAAATGGATGAATGGAGAAGAAAAACAGCCCCATCACCCTGGTGGTCCTGTGTCCAAATAATATGATGTGCTGAACAGTGATAAATTTTTATGTAGTCTCTTTTTTAAAAAAAACAAAACAAAACGTGTAGAATATCATTCCTTAAGCACTGTGTCCTTCTGCAGAGCAAAATCACAATGCCAATAATTACATTTAGGAATGAAAGGAGTCAGATTTCTCTCGTTGTATAACAAAGTGGTAGTTTGGCAGGGTGGGCAGCCCTGGTGTCTAAACTCTCTGTTCCCACCATAAGTTGAAAAAGTAGATTCTCCAAATCCCCATTCAGCGTATCTAGCCTTGTGGTGATGGCATTTATTTGGGGGGGGGGGGGGCAGTTCCAGTCCCTCCAACAAGGGCCGGAAACAAAAAAAACGGTTGGGTAAAAAGGCAAAATTTCTTTCT
>JANIJG010017092.1:317484-360439 GCA_024611175.1 Megaceryle torquata
AATTTATAGGGGGCCGGACAGGGGGGAGTGCTTCTGGCAAAATTCAACCGTGGGGAAAAAGGGGGGGGGGGGGGGGGGGGGGGAGGAGGGAAGTCTTGTAAGCATTCATTCATATTTAAGAATGAATTTTCTTCAGCTGTGCTGTGACCTCACTTACATTGTCAGGAGAACTGCCAGATGAGTTTAAAATTACATTACAGTGCCCTTCTTAACTTCCTTTGTAAAGTTTTGGGGTGTTGTCCAGAACATTATTTTGTTCAGTAAAAGAATGGAAATGGGCTAAAATAGTTCCGCATTAGAGCCCTTGTGGTCTGCTGGAAAAAATTTATTCCAGATATTACTGTCTGTGTGAATATAGTATTTCCCTCATTTTAGCTCACTTCCCTAATGCCTGCCTTGTTTTGGGAAGACTAAGCTGAATTATGAATGGACAGGTTCTGACTGATACTATTTGTGCCAGTGGATCAGGCCCTGAAATACTTTGCTTCTGAATTATTAAGCTATAAATGTGAAAAGGTGCCACATCAACAGGTAACCCAAATATATGTTTTCAGCAGAGGAAACCTGTCAGTCTTCCCATCATGGAAATTTGCTTTTGTCTTGATTTGAAACATTTAGAAATGACATTCTCATCTGTTCTTTTTTATTAAACGCTTCTCTAATAGCAGTATATTGCTTGCTCTCCACCTTAAACCCATTGAAAACAGCAAACCAATCATCATATTTAATGTGCTTCAATAATTTCCTGATCAGTGCTTCATCTGCTATAAGGTAACAGCACCAACCACCACCACCACCAAATAATAATGAGAACCAAATAAGCCAAAGCACTGCAGGGACCTTACAAGCGGTGGGTTTTGTGAAGAGAATTAACATGAAAGAGGGTTCAGTCTGGGGGTAGAGGTCAGGGCAGATAAACTCCTGTGTTCTGATACATTTCCTTAAAGTGGGAAGCGCTTTAGAGAGCGAGGCTGTGGGAAGAAGCTGTCAGCAACGGGGTGGTCAGCGGTGTCAAGGGTGGTGGCCTATGTTTTTCTTCTGTTGCAGCCTTTCATCCTCCATCTGTCAAGCTCCATAATTTTCCAGGCAGACAGTCGATTTTTAATACAAACCTTTAACTTCCCAGGTCTGCAGTCCCCTTTTTATCTTGGAATAATACAAAAATGGCAATAACCATTGGGGAGACTGTTTTAAATTGAGTGTCCCCACTCATGTCTCCTTGGGATGGCACCAGATTGCCATCTGAGCAAAGATATGTGCTGTAGGCTCCTGCTGCTCTTGAAAGGGTGGGCTGTGTTCCCTCCCAAGGGTGGAGGCCGACATGCTGCTGGCTTGTGGATCCCACATGTAGCTCTGATGCAGCACCAGAAGAAAATGTAGTTGTTGAGGGAAAGGCCTGGAGACAGATATCCTGGTGCATGCAAGCTTCTTACTTGAGCACCTGCAGACAGCCTGGCAGTGGGATCAGCATGGCCTTATGTGGCCTACTGACCCTGCCCCATGTGGCATCACAGCCCCACTGCTGACTCAGTTGCCCAGTGCATAACACAGGACATTGCCACGAGGTCTGATGTTCTCAAGTGGGCATGTGACTGAGTTTGGGCTAAGGACTAATAGAGGTTCAGGCTTCTTCATGCTACACTGCGTTCTAGCACTTAGCTGGAGCTGACATTTTAGCACGGCTTCTGTCATATAATTTCGGTATGAACAAGACTTGGCCCACACTCAAGATACACAGTGTTTAAGTGTTTAAATTAAGGCTTAACTGACTCAGACACTGAATCTAGTTCCAGCCACTGTGTTGATGTATTATTAAACGCTACAAACTTGAGTTCCTCTGTTCATCTGCAAGGATTATCGCAGCAGAACTGGCAATAACTGAAGCATCCAGATGAGTGAACAAGGTGAAGTCCTAATCCCAGTGAAATCAGGGGAAATTTTTCAAGGGGCTGTTTTGAGGTCTAGATTTCATCCAGCCATCTCAGCTGAAGTTCTCCCAAGGAGAAAGCTATATATATATTCCCTCATTCATTTCCCAACACAAATATATCCATTAAACATTCAAGACATAGTACTGAAATACTTGTAAAAAGTGGACTTAAGACAGCATGGTTTCTTAGCCTGGAAGTGTCGTCTGGAAAAAAAAAAAGACAAACCAACACTCCTCATATATAAATAACTTACATATAAGTAACTTACATATAAGTATACTTATATATAACCAGGATCTTCTTGCTTCTTTGTATCTCTTGACATTGCTGCTAGTTGGACTTGTGTGTTCTCTTTCTCATCAAACAGAAAAATGGCCTGTTTTATTCTATACCAACTCGTGAATAACATCTGAAAATCCAGTTTTCTTTTGTACGTGTGTTTGCATAATTCAGTGCAAGAAATGCCAAAGACTGAAGTCAAGATTGGGCAGGGTTAGCAAGTTTGGGTCCAGCTCTGAATGCAAATGTGGAACAGAGAGGGGGTTCTGATCCAGACATTTAACTCCGCTTGTTATTGAAATTCAAATTCAGATTAGTTGCAACATTTGGAGATGGATCAGAAATCCCTTGGCAACAGGAAGTGTTTGGATGCGTGGGTATTATTTCAGGCCATCAGTCTAGAAAGACATTGCTGAGCACACATGCATCAGCTTGCCCCCACGCAGCCGTGAGTGCACCTTCCTCGACAAGAGCAGGAAAAGGAAGCTCCCTGCAAAGAAGTGACATTGCACTATTAAAGACTTTGGTCGTAAACTTTATCACATGCAACCTACTGCTGTCTTCTGCACTACTGTTGGGGAGCAGAATCTTAGAAACGTGGATAAAGAAATCCTAACAGTGTAATTCAGTGCTATATGCAAACTTTTAGGTACTAAGCTTCCTAATCACTACCGTATGGCTCATAAAAGGAGCAATCTGATACCAAGTACCAAGAGAGGTTGTTATTCCTCCGCTCTATCCTATACCACTCCAAATGTTAGAATAATAAATACATTTACTTCTTGTTTAAGATCACTTAAAATAAGTTGTTTTAATTAAACCTCCCAGCAATCTATCTGCACTAAGTGATTAAGTGCCTCTTCTTTCAGTGAAAGGAGAAGGGATTATCACAAGACAAGACTGATTGAATTATGGGTAGAGCTGGGACTGGGTAAAACTACTGAATATTTTCCATCGAAATTCATTTGAAAATACTGAAGTCTGAGTTTGCATGATGTTATTCCTCTCCAGTATTTCCCCTCCTTTCAGTCCTTCCTTCCCTCCCCACTGCCCCAGAGTCAATGAAATAGTTATTTCCCTCAGGTTAAAGTTCAGCTTTGAATATTAGCTTTAAAAGCTGCCCAAGAAGAGAGCTTTCTTTACTCAGTGGGCAACATTTTCAGCAAATAAACTTTAAAAAAGGGTAATGTAGTAACTGTGTTGATGAACTATAGCTATTTAAAACCCTATCAAATTTGTAAATATTTTAAGTTGCTTAGCAATCGGCTCTTTGAAGCTGTGTCCTAAAACGTGTCTGTGGGGGTTGTTAGGCTATTTTTACATCATAAATTGGAATATTTTGTGTGAATTAAAATTCAGTAATTATTCTCTGGAACCAAGCTTCTTACATTGCTCTCAGCTTAGGGATCACACTGCTGGGTTTGTTGTTTCATTGCTAGCCGTATCGCTTTCAGGATGGAGAACAGTCACAGTCAAAGGCTCTTTTATGTCTTGTAGTATGTCTTGCGATGGTTATGGCATTATCTATCTTTTCGCTTTCCTACACTCTGTTTCCTTTTCAAGTTCCCATCTTTCCCCCTTTTACCCCCACTCTGGTACCTGACATGATGGATTGGATGGAAAACTCAAACAAAGTCTCGATCCTGGTGCAGCACAGGCAGGCAAGCTCTCTAGACATACTGCTCCACTAATTTATTTGGATTCTTTACCTGCAACCTCCCTGCTGTTTTAGTACTGGGGCCTCTCTTGGGCAGAGACAGGCAAGTATGCTGTGTGGTGGTTTTATTGTGATGTGGACAAATGATCATGAGGGACTAGCTGGAAACTAGTGAATATACTAGCTCGCAGTGGTGGTATTTAAAGGTAAATGCATTAACAGTGCACTGCCACCTCCTTTTATCTCACCCACCAGCATGCTGCGGGCAAGTCAAGCAGCATGCCACCTTGGGAACTGATTGCTGCTGTTTGCATTTTATAACCTATCTCCAAATAGGAATGAGAGGGAAAGTGCAGACAAAATGTAGGAGCTGAGCTAAAGGTGCAGTGTTGTCTCTCATTTTTAATTTATCCTATTAGCTGGAGGGGGCTGTGTTAGGATGTGGTTAGGCTTAGGGTCTGACTGGCTTAGGCTCCCACCTTCACTGAAGGGCAAATGAAAATGGCATGTTAAAAAGTCATTCCTGATGTCCTTCCACTGAGTGGGAATTGGGTAGTTTTGGCTCCCAGTTTTAAAAGTGACCAAGACACAATATCAATCCTAAATATGATTTTTCTTTTTTTGTTTGTTTGTTTTCGGTTTTGTTTTGGTTGGTTGGTTGGTTTTTTTACTTGTCCTAATACATGGCATTGCCAGTCCTCGTGTGATCTCTTCCCATGTCTTTCTGAGACTACAAATATAAAGAAAGAATAATAAATGAACCTGTGAGACTTGTTACAGTGTGTCACCTCAGAATATATGTATGAGAGGAGGGAGGTGCTGCTGCTGTGCTTTAGTGTGTTCCAGCAGGGACTTCAGCACCCGAGAGAATCTGTTCTCTGGCCTCACAACCACCTAAAACGCATCTTCATTTCCACAGAGGATCGTGGCCATTCTGCCTTTCAACCATACAGTAGGAAGTTTGTTTCCTGTGTAATTAGAGCAAAAATCCAGTCTTTTCAGGTTAGGTACAGAGCTGTATGTTACTAGAATGTACCGCAGCATAAGAAAACCACTCATGAGAGTCTGTCTTGCAAATAACAGTTACATTTTTGCTAACTGGAAAAAATCAAGCTTTTGTTTAGCTGTACAGATATGGTTTGATGTTTTTAAAGGAAGGGAATTCTAGAAGAGCTGTTTCATCAGCAGGGTGAATTAACAAAGTAAAAGGAAAAAAGAAAAGAAAGAAAATTGAATGTTCCCTCACACATATTTTCCAGTTCAGATGTCTAAAATACATGTGATCTTCCAGCTACATTTTCCTCTTGCAAATGCTACTGGTTTTTATTAGGACAAGTTTCATTTTATTGCCTTGTTTTCCTGTAAAGCCAACAAGTTAAAACAACAGGATTTAATTTTGGATTGGCAGGCCAGCTAAGAGATAATACATCGTGTGCCCCCCTTTTATCTTTTTCCTTTCCTTCCTCCTCCTGCTTCCCGATCTGCTTGAGGTGCTCCACTCTGCCACTGTGCTGCTCAGCTTATTGGCCTAAAAATCTTTGCAGGTGATTTATAGAACCCTATGGTTATTGTATGGCTAATGATTCATGGAACTTCATTAAATACCAAGTATGTGCCTGCTTACTGTCTGTGCACACTGCATATTAGAACCTTTGCACTCCCCCTTGCAAATTGCCCCCATTAAAGTCGCAGACAAAAGGTCCTCTCAGTAGCTTACATATTTTCCCACATGTGAGAGAGCAATTGGAAACTTCCTCTTGATAACTAAAAACTTTTGAATTAGAATTTATGAGAAGGGTCTTTTGGTCTCATTGCCTAAGGGCTGAAACAGATCCCAGTGTGTACAAGCGTTCCTTTGATGCATGGAGCTGCACAGGGTAACATTTTTTAACAGGATCAAAAAGCGTAATGCAGGGACAATGTGCGGAGGCCCTTACTCTGACACAAGGAGTCAGAGTCTGTGTTTTTCCAAGGCTAAAAAATGTAAAAGTATGTGTCCAGGGTAGCAACAACATTTTATATTCTTTTTAATTGCAGTAAAGTCCTAGATAAAATAATGGCAGTCAGTGTTACAACTTCCTTTTCTTTAATGTTCCTCTAAAAATGCTTTGAAGCCGCTTTTACCTTTGGGAAAGTATTGTGTATGTGTTAGGGGAAAATATATCAAAAAGAAAATAAAGGGCCAGATCTTTAATTGGTAGAAATCAGCATGGCTCTACTACAGGGATTGGAATTTCTCAAGCTGGGGATATAGCTAAAAACTTTCTGTCATTTCTCAGCCTGTGCTAATACATTCCTGCCCACTTACTGACTCAGTAGGACTACCCTGTTCTGAGTTTACTATTGACAAATTTTTTTTTCAATAGCACTTCTTTACAAAGGCAGCAAAAGTCTGAAACGTGCATCTAGCTTTCAAATAGTAAATATTTCATCTGCAGTATTCTAGAGCTTAAGAGGAGGTGCAGGCATATCTACTGGATGATCTGAAGTCTCTACAAAAAGGTCTCAATAACTAGAATTTTTCTTACCTATTAGTAAAAGGAAATGACTTTGTACGCATTTAGGCGTCCCTCTTTCATTGTATCTCACTTCACACTGTGTATGTCTATGTGCAAACAAGAGTGAACAAAGCAACAGCTTCATGTTATGGGGTCAAAACATCACAGGCATTATTATCAAATGGTCACATTACATCAAACTTGGTGATTGCATTATTGCAATAGAGATGCTTTTGAGGCAGAAATTTTCTGTACTCACACTGGCAATATTTGTAGCATCTGTCATGATAATCAAGTCATGCATATTAGCTACAAGGGGTGTTTTTGCCATGCAAAACAGTCAGCTTGGAAATACTTTAACCTGTCTTTAATGCAGCACGCTAACTTGCTACTTGTTCCGTGGCTGATAAATTAAATTTCTCTCCCTTTACATCATTTGTAGGTCTCCCGAAAGAGACAGAAGATTTAACCTTTGATTATTTTTGTGGTCAGTTAAAAGCCAAGTGAACTTTTCAAAATAAACTTGCCTTGGTCTCACTCTTGCAAATTTTCTTCTTCAGTAACATCCTGCCAGAGTGTTTGAACCTCAGTGGTGATCTTTAGAGAGCACAATATATGGACTATAAAGAGCCCAGAGAAAGTGCTAACATAACATACCAGAATAACCTCACACATAAGTCTAAAAATGTAATGGAATTGGTGCTGGACAATGAGAAACTTCCTGGGGATGGAGAGTCTCCTAATTTTTGTTTGTATGGTGCCATTGTGGTGGTAGCATAGTCTAATTTAGATTGGACTGTTTTCTTAGGTTTGTTTATTATTAATATGTTAGACTATATATTAATACTTATATATCATATAATGTATAGACATATTCTGTGCAATATCTGCACTATGACATCAGATAATCATCAGCTAACTCAGAGGGCCATACTTATCGCTTTGACCCTACATTTGTCTTATTTTGGATTCAATAAATAGTGACTCCAGTAGATTTGGGCTACTAAACTGAGAAAAAAAGATCCTTTCATTCCTTTCTTTTTCATGGTAGAATGGAAAACCATAAACAGAATAAGATGGCTCGCAGTAAGGAAGTGGGTGAGATGGCAAATTACCTTGCCCTAAGTTTCACTGTGAAATCTCAATGGGAGTTTGGGATATGTCCCTCAACAAAGGCTTGGGCACACATCTGAAATGTGTTTGTTGCAAAACATTCTTTTCCTTCCAGCTGAGCAGCATATAAAGCATTGGCTTGATTCTAGTCTTTGCTTTCTTAAACCAGAGTGCCCCAGACTAAAAATTCCAAGGCAATAAGTGGAGAGAGATATTTTTCTTTGTGAAATATTCTGAAAGTTTCAAATTCAGACATCATGTTTCACGAGTTTCACCCATCATCCATAACAGTCCTCTGTAAGTATTTCATCAAGATAGATGTAGAAATGTCTGGCTGTTAGATCATTAAAAAGTAAGAAAAGTTTAGAGCAAAGTTAGGCGAAAGAAGAGGAGCATTATTAAGTGTAGGTAAACATAAAGAATTTGTTAGTATACTCAAGAGTAGGTAAACATTGTTACTGTGGGGATAATAGCGATAAATCGTTGTTGGAGTAAACAAGAGGTCTCTCTGATTCACAGAGGCACTAGCAGGTGGGAGTTGGCCCTGTGCTGAGTTTTCTTTTGCTGCCGCTCTAGTTTCAGCTGCACAGTTTCGTAATTCTCACAGGGAAATCTGGGAAAGCAACATTGGGAAATGCTGGTGATTTTGAAAGTTCAGTCCGTTTGGGTGACATTTGGCATCATCGTTTTTTCCTTCTGGTGAGATTCCATTAACTTTGCTTACTTTGTTGGCAATAACTAAGAACACTATATAGTTTTTAATTGCAATATGGGAACCTCTAGCAGGATGACTTAAGGGCAAAACAGCTGCACCCAGTCTGTTCTTCCTTCTCTTCCTGAGTTTAAATAAAATATGCACCCAGAAGACTGGATGGTTATTTAAGCCTCGGTTAGGGAACATATTTAAGAATATGCCTAATTTTAAGCATGTGCTTAAATCAATGCGACTTAAGCAAATGCTTGAAGTCAGGCATGTGGCTGAGGTGTTATCCTGAATGTGGGTCCTAATCCTTAAACAATAGCAAAGCCCAGAGGAAAGGGCAAGCTATCTGGGTTCCATTCTTGGCTCTTTTGTTGGTCGTGTTATAGTCTATAAAATAAGGATCATTATTCTTATCCCTCTTTGTGAGGCACATTGAAAATTATCGGGGAAAAAGCACTCTGAATACTGTTATTATTGGCTATACTTCTCGAGACTAAAAAAAATTTAGAGACAGACATTCTCAGTGGATTTCTGGTTCTTCCTCCTTTCACTCAGGCAGGAAATACCATGAGAATGGAAAGAAGGATGCGTACCCATGATCACAAATAATCTTAATCTCCTTCTTTGCGCTGCCGCTGTAAATAATTAGATATTGCTACACTATTGTTTCTGAAAGTTCCCGCAGCGTATGAGACGTTCTGTGTGCAGAAGTACCTGCTTCAGATATCGCAAGCGAGCTGAAAACTGTGGTGGGAGATAATAGTACAATGGAAAGTGTGTGTGTGTGAGTGAGTGAGTGGAGGAGGAGGGGAGGCTGTGCATTCCTGAGCCCATGTCACTAGCAGAGCTGCGCTGAAGGTAGTAGAGAGGCACAGGTTTGTATAACTTTAAAAACTTGCTTGAATAGAGCGCGCGGATCGCAGTTGCTAAAGGGGTAGCACATTAAGGCAAACACTCCTTAGTCCCACCCAGCCTTATTAAATGTTGCTCCTATCAGTGGGGTGTTGCAGGACCAGGCTCCTGTGGGCAGTGCTGTGTTACTGTTTGGCTGAAAAACCTTGAGACAGCAAAGAATCTATTATTGATGATAATTCAGAGTTCCTTGCATTCTCACTACCTTAAGTCAGAGCTCATTCTCCAGCTTCCATGTGAAGGGCCTGGAGCCAAGGCCATGAGCCTGTGTATATGTGTTCAGGACAGTTAATATTTATGATGCATCTTACTGGGAAAATTAGTATAAAGCTGTGTTCCAACAGTACATTTATCCCATGACCTAGTTTTATGAATAACGTGCTGAAACACGGCCTGCTTGATTTAAACCTTTGTCACCCATTCTGATGGATACAGTGCCTAGGCTTAGACTTATGCAACACAAGCTAGGATTTGTGCAAAAATGTGATGTGTATTAGTGCAAGGTAAACAGATGGTAATGCTTTTGTTAATACCGAGCACATACACAGATATTTATCAAAGGACCACATGTAAGGTCCATAGCTCTTGGCAGAGATCCCTACGTTCTTACATCAGCTAATAAGAATAACCATTTTATTGCATTACATACAGTTTTTCCAGGGTTGCTTTAGACTGCGCAGGCAGCTGTAAAACTTGCCACAATTCACACCCTAAGTATCTGATTCTGAATAGCGTTGAACATCTATAATACCTGTTGGGTTTTGTTGTTATTTTTATTTTATTGCTATGACTCTTGGCATTTCTCCAGGGCAACCCCCTCCTAGGGAATTCCATTGCTGCTTAACAGCTCTGAAATATGTATAAGAAAGCCAGGTGGTGAGTACACTGAAATGTTGGACGGCAGGTACATGAAATGGTTAGTGAGAAATTTCAAAGGGAAAGTGAGTGAACTGTAAAGATTGGAAGGGAACTTTGATACTACACCCGTCACAGAGAAATGCAGCTCGGGAGAAGGCAGCAGCTGTTTTTAAAGAAGAGAAGTGTGGCTAAACACGATTTATGACAAAGAACGTTGCGTCTGAAAACTACAAAGCTGGTTTAGGTTGGCAGAGTTTCCTCACCTGTTTTATACTCTCTTCTTCCATCATCATCATCAGTGGAGATTACTTGTATCATGTACTGGGGAATCTCAGTCCTTGGAAGGAAGGCAATGCCCTGGGGCTATAGCTAGTCACTCTGCAGGAAAGAAACTTTTCATTCCTACAACCAACCAACAATAAGAATTTTTGTTTTCATCTCACCATTCTCAGCTATTATTTCACTGGAGATAGCTGGTACCATTCTGGAAGCTGTCTCACAAGGCCTATTCTTGCCTGTGGAGCCTCTTGAAGAAGCCCCTGGCCCTGACTCCAGAGCCCTCTCACCTCCCCTCAGCTGTGCCAGCATGGTGTTTGTGGGGACACGCTGGAGGCTGGATCACTGGGGCTGCAGTTCAGCCAGCAAAAGCATGAGCTAGGACAGCTGCTGTTGAAGGAGCCATCTTTTCCCCTTCCCTGGGACAGGTCCCACCCCATAGCACTTTGTCTCTTATGCTGGCAGAGTATGACTGCCTCAATGGTTACACAGTGAACCAATTTGGAGAACTAATTTGGTTGAAAATTGACAAATTTTGACTTTTCTTTCCTGTCAGGTTTGTTTTCAGTCAGATCAGTTTCCTAATCTGTTATACCTCGGGGCTGTGCACTTGCTTGTGCCAGGGTGAAGAAATGCTGCTCAGGAGTAGGAACGAGCGAGTAGGGAAGAACAGAAGGGCTTTTTTCAGGTGCTGATGCTGGGTGATGATGATGAAGTGTACCTTGATATGACAATATGACTTGATCAACAGTAAGAAGAACCTGGAAGAAAAGAGGAAAGGAATGTGCTTAACCCAGCCCGTTTCAGTGAAGCTGTTTACAGCAGGGTCTTCAGGAGAGACATAACTTCAGTAAGATACTGACATACCTGAGAGCCACTGAAGTGTCATGGGTGCGAGGACCTACTTTGCTATGGAGACACAGTGTATGTGGGATCACATCCTTCACGGTGCAGTTTCCAAAGCAGTCTGCTTTTGAAAACACGTAGGACAGCAAAGGCAGCATGGGTAGCACAGAGCTACTCCTGAGGCACTCTGTGATCTAAAATTCTGCTCTGAGAAACAGAAATGTGGACAAGGTCCTGATGGAGAAGAGCCCTACCTCAGCTGCCAACTCCCACTGACTTTAGTTCTTAAGCACATAACATAATCTTTCCTGGACATGCTTCCTTGAACCACAGCGTGCAATTAGTGGAAAAATGAGGAGGGTGTGTGAGCAGGGACATTCCTGTCAAAAAATCCACTTTGTCACAGAGCTCCCAGCACTGGATGAGACCCAGATCCCCTTATATTCATTCAGTTGTACTTTATTGCATTGCACTGAAGTTATTAGAATAATAACTCACAGGTAAAGCATTATCAAAAGGTAAATGAGATCATGTTTATGTAACACTACCTCTGTCACTAGGATCGTTTCAGGGCAGACTGAAAACTCCTTCTTCCTTGGAGAGTGGCTCTGAGAAGCTGTAGTTGTGTTGGCTTTATAGATCCGATCATGTACATGCTTCATTTTAAGACCTAAATGTCTTTGATTTTGGAACAGTGGTGTAACTCAGAAGCAAATAGCATTACATTATCTCTGCTACTTTCTACTCCATCACAACCATCTCCTGTGAGTTTTATGGCAAAATTTTCTAAAGTTAAAATCCTAGAATCCAGCCCATGATTGCTGGGACAGCTCCCACTAATTGTAAGCAGGAGAAACACAGCAGCAGAACATATACACTCCTGAAGTCGTTTGCCTATCTGCAGCAAAGCCATCAAACCAGTCATCTTCTTGGTCTGAGGTTTCTTTAAAACATTTTCTTTATTGTAAACATTCCACTCCATTTTCTTCTGTATTGTGGGAAATGTCAGAATTCAAAGGACTGTCATCAGCTGACATAACGACCACTGCCCCTTCCCAGAAACAAACCATGCCACGGGATCTTTCCTAAGCCTGTCGCTATACTGCATTCATGTTGGCAAGTTCCCACCCCTAGAGCTTCAATAGCTCCATATTCTCCCTTCTGATGGATTTTATCCCCCAAAGTTTTTCGGTTTAAAGCCAGCTTGAAGAGACTCATCTTGGGCTTCTCCTGGATGGGAATGCAGTGGACACACAGTGGGTGAACAGAAAGCTTCAGGCTCAGCTGAAGCTGAAGCTAAGCCTGTGACCGTTTCTCTAGCGTAATGATCATGTTGGGGTCAAATGGGAGCCAGGAGGCTGGATCCCAAACTGGTCACAGCTCATACCACTGGAGCTGTTACAGTTTCTCTTACCTGAGGTTCTGCTTTGGGCAGTTTTGATTCCTAACATTTCTGTTATTATTTTACAAGTATTTCAACTGCTTGCCAGTAGGTGTGTCAGCTGCCTTGTCTAATCTTTCTGCTGATTCTTGTTTCCCTACACCCTAATAAATTACCAGAACTGGGAAAGGGTCCAAACCAGTAATAGTCTGCAATCATGACATTTGGGAAAGTCTGGATTTAAAATTAGACATGAAGGTTTCTGCTAAAATTGCACCTAAATTAGAACATCAGATCCATTGTTTTCCCTCTGAAGACTATGAACACATTCTCTGAAGGCTGACTTACACTGTACCATCCTATACCCATCCTAACCAATTCCCTCTTCAGTAGCTCATCTTTCCTATGCAGTTGCATAGACCTTCAGAGACTAGGAAGAAACTTGACAGCTTAGGTGCTAGCTAAGATTTCCCAAGGACTCTGTTGGATCTGGATTCTTTTGAAACTGTTACATCTCTGTGCTCCAATCT
Source organism: Megaceryle torquata (assembly GCA_024611175.1). Taxonomy (NCBI): domain Eukaryota; kingdom Metazoa; phylum Chordata; class Aves; order Coraciiformes; family Cerylidae; genus Megaceryle; species Megaceryle torquata. The sequence goes on from JANIJG010017092.1 coordinate 330,469, forward strand.
GATATCTCTTATAAGAGTGAATCTAGATTCTCAGGACTGAAAGCAAAATTCTTTTTTGCCATCTTCAAACTGTTTAAATGGCTTTAATTATTTGATATAATATTCAGCAGCCTATCTGAATATCATGCAAACACACTTGTGGGTGTATCAGTGAGGCTACACTGAAGTGAGCAGCAGCTTATGCCAGTGGAAAATCAGCACCTCCATCTCTGCCATCTTCTGTCTCCTGTCATGTTTTCTGTTAAAAAAGGGAAATTTTCAGGTTGCCTAAATAATCTGGAGACAAAATTTCATCAGCATATCAGAAAGCTTCGGTCTTCTAAATCCTATAGGCATTTTAAAAAGCACATCTCTATTTGATGTAACAAGTAGCACTCAGAATTGGGAACTGTCTGGGCTGTAATCACCTCTCATGGACTCTGTGATCTGTGTGATCATTGTGTTTACGGAGAACATAATGGAATATACTTCCATATCTAAGGGCAGACTTATTACACCACCCTATAGCTTAGCAGTCTAAGTGCTACAACAGTAAATTAAAATAAATCTATCTGAAATAATTGTTTATACAACTGTCATTGCCAGGAGCAGGAGTGGACATGAAATAACAGCACTTTCATTTCAGGACTACACACAGTATCTGATTGATTGTAGACCTGATACTACACCCACGATGCCCAAGGTTGCATTGTGGTTTTTCCAGTTTGTTTGACAAGTTGAAATATGTATTATGATACCACACGGAAAATGAAGGCTTTGATTATGCAACCCATTTTCAGATGAATGATCCCATTTGGTCAAAACAGATCATTTGTGTTTGTAGGAGTTGTAGCACTGGCCTTTCATTTTTAACATTAATTCATTGCTACATTAATAGATAAAACTCTACTTGTGGAGATAAACTGATATTTTTAAGGCAATTGATAATTATTGCAACTTCCTAACGTGACATGAAGTTTTATTTGGATTTATTCCCTTCAGGGTGAAACATGCTAGCAGTACTAGGAGGTGGAAGGAATAGGATGCTCTTTCTTTGACCCATTCATTTTAGAAACATCTCTTTTGTTAAAAATTAGTCCAGCGGCCCTGGACAAGGGAAAGGCAGGGAGAGGATTTTATTTTGCCAGGGGCAGAATGTCAAGACTTATGGGCTCTTCTGCTTGAATGCAGCTGAGAAAATGGATTGTATCAGTGAGGCTGCTCCCTTCACAGTCAGCCTCGTAGGGCACAGAGACCCTCCACCAAGAAAACAAACCTCTGTTTTACAAATGGGTGCCCATCTGCTTTCTGTGACAGACAGTGCAAAGAGCTGCACTTGAGGTGCAAGGTGTTTACTTCTCCCAAGTGGACGCTTAGTTAGTGTCACATTCCACATGGCTCTCACGTAAAAAAAAATCCTGTAGTCAGAAGGCCAAATTTAGCTTCTCCTTAAAAGCCTGAAAAGGAGAATAGGAGATTAAAAACTATGTGGGTCACAGTAACCCTCTCAAAATCAAGTGACTGATACTGAATGCTGAGAATGAACTTTCTTTTCCCATTTCCAGACAAAAAAAAAAAAAAAAAAAGAGAGAATAGGTCTCTCTAGGCTCTGTGTTTAAACAGAGTACTTGCAGTGGCTCTGATTCCAGGTCCAAAGCCATCTATTTTGAACTGTCTCAATCATGTTATGTCAAAAAAAACCCCTTTATTAGATTTCAGCACAAAATGAAATGAATGATGAAAATCAACTGAACCAGATAAAACCTGTGGAGGGGGGAAATAGTGTGATGACAAAAAGAGAGAGGGAGAGAAATAATAAACAAAAGAAATTCAGAATATTTTGGGGAAAACACATAGGAGCCTTTAAGCATAGGAAGATACAGTAAAATTCACCATGAAACAGCCATAAATTGATGTGGGGATAGGGTTGTCAGAGGGTGATAAATTATGTACCCGAGTAGATAAAACGGTTTAGGAACTTAGGAAGAGAGCACATTGATATCCATTCCCCAGGGATCTGGTGCCACTTCTGACACTTTGCTGGTGGTTAAATACCTGGTTTGAATAACCTAAAACTAAAAAGTTACTTTTAGTAGAATTTTTGTGCCAGGATAATGCTAGTAAAAAGCTAAATATATGTGCTTTATGAGTACAGCTGTGCAAATACATTTTTTATAAGAACCAAAAGTGGGGAAAGAGGGAGAGGAAGGAATTGAGGGGGGAGTGAAACCACCTTACACAGAAGAAATGAGAGAGGTTAATGCATTTCAGAGTGAACGAGACGTCTCATTGGGAAGATTTCACCTGCCTGTTTAAAAATAAAATATAACTGAAGATCTGAGTCAAAATTTCATACAAAATTGAAATCTGAAGTGTCCTGTCTTGAAAAGCTATGAGATAAATAATTTAAATTTTCAAAAATAAAACCAATATTTGAAAGAATATTCAACAAAAGAACGTGATCTTTTTGACTATGAAGACTGATATACGACTTAAAAAGTACTTGACTGAAAATGTCATTGATTTCTTTTTACATAGATACTTTTGTTATGTCAGCATTTAATTGATTAAGTAGCATTCTGGAATGCAGGCATCAGAATTTAGAGAATGGCATTTAAGTCAGTAGATACATATATACACATAATTATAATTTCTCTTCAATCTGGTCTTCATGTAGTTTATACCTTGGCGTAATAATTTTGGATCCAAATAGGATCTTTTCTTTATATTTTCTTTAACCAGAGCAATGATATTTACTTGATTGCTACTAAATTACAATCTTAGAGGAATATATTCATCTGTTCCCTTTCTGTACAGAGTAAGCAAATTATACCAACATAGCTAATATTATTTATATATAATATATATAAAAAATATTAATATAATAGGTGGGTAGAGAGTCCGAAATACTGAAGTCGTGTAAGACCGTGTAGTCTACTAGGTGTATGAGTGATTGCTTTCTCAGCCAGTACTTCTGCAAAGAGTATGTGTGATTACAAGCAGTCCCTTGATATTTTTATTGAATTGTCCACTCTCTGCTGCTTCTTCAGCATCAATAGGCACCTAAAAATAACAATGCTCCAAACAAACCTCAAGAATGAACACAGTAATCCTATACTGGAATCCAGTAATAGTTCACAAAATAACCATGGTGAAAAATAAGTCTCAAATTCTCCCAGACAGAGACAAGGGAGCATGGCAGGCAAATGTAACGTTTTGGTGGAAAAGCATTTTTTCATTTAAAAAAAAAGGGGAAAAAAAAAAAAGCTTGTGTGATTTTTATGTTTGCTTTTCTTCCTCCTCTCTTTGAAAAATTAGGTTCATTTTCAGTGGAAAAACGTGTCAATTTGCCCTAATAAAGAGTCTTTTGAGCTTTGCCTAATGCTTGGGCAGCAGGCCTCTGAGGAATGTCAGGAGATGGAGCAGGAGCATTCTTCTGGCTGCCGGTCAGTGCAAAATCAGCAGCGCAGTCGGACGGTTGACTGACTGTGCTCCTGGAATTGCTGTCAGTCAGATCAGACGCGAAACTCGGGGCCGAATCACAGAACACGCGCTGCCTTTTTTCTCTGAGACTGTAAAGTCACAGTCAAATCACTTTGATAATTTGATCTTTGGAGTTGTGTGTTCTCCTACCCAAATTCCTCTTATAATTGCTGTTTGAAATCTCAGTGTTTGCTCAGCTTCAGTTTCTGTCCATGCTTTTCTGTTTCGTTTGCTCTTTTTACCCAAGGTGATTTAATCTAACTGAAAGATAAAATTATTTGGTCTGAACAGTTCTGTTCAGACTGAAAAATGCTATTACTTAAATAAAGGCTGTATGAAGCCACCTTTTACAATTAAACCGCTTTCCACGTGTGGAACACGCTGGCCGCGTTACGAGAAAACGATCATTTTAAATTTAAAACATGCTCTCCTTCATTACAGAAATGTATTCTGCCCTTTTTTTCCCCCTTTTTTTTTTTTCTTCCTCCCCCCGATTCATTTAAACAGAGATGCCATTCCTTTCTCCATCTGAGTTAAATACCACAGTATCCTTTTCGGCAGGCTTCTAAGCTAAATCTAATCAAGCTGTGTCACAGCTCTGTCAGGCAGGTTGCTCTTTCTTTGGCCTTGAATAATTGGAAGAATGTTGGCACTTGTGCCTGGGCCATGAGAACGTGACCCGAGTTGATATTTAATCTACTTCAGTGCTAGGCTGCTCTAGGACTGGGGCCTAAGCCAGGCCTCGGGAGCAGTGTGTTAGCCATCAGCAGCACTCATTTTACCTTGAAATGGATTCCATTTGATGTATCATTACACCGCTCCAGGAGAATGCTTTAATGAGACAGATACATGCGCTGGAAAGGATTAAATTGTTGTCCTTTAAACTCTTTTTTCGCTTTCTTAGCCTAATAGCTACAAGGTGCTGGGAAGTACCTGGGAAAAGGCAAAGAGGTTACAAAGCCAGCCAAAAAGAGCTAAAACTGAAGGTCTGTCATCTTTGGATCTGCGAGCACACTGCAAGAATTGCAAATATCTGGTCCGTTCTTTTGCGAACTAGAAGCGAGCGCTGAAATTTAGTTCCATTTTCACATCAGGGAAAGCTGGTACTCTGAGAGAATTTCAGAATAGCTTTGCATATTTGTTACTTTGAAGCAGCCCTCTTTGTGCAGAAGTAAAACATTCGCCATCACTTGGGATGTAGGAAGAGAAAAGTTTTCATTCCTCTTCTCACAGGCATATAAGCTCCAGGAGCCCTCAGGAAAGAGGAAATTCCTTTCAGATCTATGGGTTGTTCCTGCTGAGCAATCTGAAGTCACAATGTATTTCAATAGTTTTGTTAACACTTTCATGCAGATTTCAGTGAGAGCTCGTGAGGTAGGGGGTGGTAGGGGAAAACTGCATGGGGGGGGCGGGGAAATAACAATTTCCGGAGAGAAGAGTAAATTGCTGTTTTCTTGACTCACAAGAAACTCTTCTGACTGGAATGAGTTGCTGAGGCTGAGGTGTTTGAAAATGCCCTAGACTCAGGTCACCCAGGAGGAACTATTTGAACTTTGCCAAATGGGGGGGGTGGGGTTGAACAACATACCCAAAATTTGCAAAGAGGCCCCAGGCAACATTTAGTTTGCATAAAAAGGTGATTTCAATGACCCTTAATCTCTGATAATGAGATGTATCCATGTGGACACACCAAGCTGCCACTCCACTGTCAGCTATTTCCATATTAAGTCTCAGAACTTCTTTTTTTGCTTGTCCCCTGTATCTTAGAGGAATGCTCAGGGCTGACAGGCAGCTCCCTCTCCATCTCCCCTCATGGTCCAAGGGATGTGAACGGTGGGAGAAAGGATCTTTGTTGTGGAGCGAAGTTGTGAGACGCTAATCAGGTGTGTTACTGATTAACTCGGCCCCCTCTGGAATGTCAATGACTTCTTTTCTTCCAGGCTATGGTATTAAGGGATGGAGTGTTTGTCCCTTTCACATGTACTCCCCCAGTCTAATTTCCACTTACATTGTTAGCAGAGGCCAGCATCTGCTTTTAAGTCATTCTAGCCCCTGAGATGCTGGGTGTCTTTTGCATTTTACAGTATGTGAGTCTTGAGAAAAGCAAAGTACTGTTTCAAAATATGATGTTCACTAAAATCTTCTCCCCCTTACCATGATAAATTGTTCTGTGGGCCTGAGAACAATCCCCTCAAACCTTTCACATCAGGCTAAGGATAACACTAACCTTTGAAGACAGCTAATAAAACAGCCGTCTAGTGTTTGTATTCCTTGAAAGATCCTGGATGCATTAGCAAAGGTAATGCCAAGAGCCTTTTTATACATCTTTTTGTGTACAAAACGGTTGGATAAAAATGAAAAACTTTCTGTAGAACAGACGAGAGTAATCACCCTTGTCCATTATCCACAATTTCTTCTCTGTTTATTTTGACTATGAACCCTCATATGACTAGAAAGTCCATTCCTTGCTGGGAATGTTTTCTCAAAAGTACGACAACAATGTCAGACTGACCTGAAGTTCTCTCTTACATTTCCTTTGAGTTTTGTAGGGGGTTTTTGTTTGTTTTGGTTTTTTCCCTTGAATGTGGCTTGTTTCAGATGAAGTGAAGCCATCAGAGGTGATCTTCTGTCACTGTCAGGTGACAGCTACCCCACTGTTGTTTTAGTGGCCATTCTGATTTTGCTAAGTCCAGCCTCAAGCAGTCTCTCTACTTCATCTCCTGACCATCAGGAAAGCGTTTGTTAAGTTTATGTGCTGCATGGATTTTTTCCTGGAGAACTTTGATATCCGAGGTTTTTGAATAGGTGACCAGCCCACCTCTGTCACACCTTTGCCATTATTGCCTCTTGGTCTGACATCACCGTGATTCATTTTTTCTAAATCTTGGATTACAAAACCCCTTCAAAACTGGTATTTCTGATGGAAATCAAACATTTTGAGCCAAATTTTCAAGGACATAAGCAAGCCAGAAACCAGACTATTTGCAAAAGGACATTCCTGAGGCCAGTTATGGTTACAAAAGCAAACAAACAAACTCTCTCCCAAATGCCAAACAAACAATCACCTTTCTGACCTTTGTCAGATTGTCAGGTCTTTCTGACAGATTTCAGTGAGAATAACAGATAGACAAGGAGTGCACGACCAGAGGCTTCTGCTGCCTTATTTTTTATTTATTTATTTATTTATTTTACACCTTGTGCATAATCTTAGGCAAGACACCTCTTTGTTACTAAAGCACTTTTAAATAAATAGGATGGAGAAAGTCTATTCTCTACTTTGTGTGGCATCCATGACCAAATCAAAAGCACATATGTTTATTATTTAAATTTATTGCATCCATTGATTACAAACAGAAAACTGGGATTTGTCCTGTTAGCTGTTCATACAGGGCATTATTTAATAATTTTCTAACTGCTGTGTTATGTTGAAATGTATCTTATTAGAATATGACAACAAATTTATCTGGTGACTACTTAAATTGGCTAACATGGTGGTTGAACAATTTCTGCTGAAGAAATATTTGCTGGATTCCCCTTATTGGCCCTTTGTAGAAAACTGAATCAGGGGAAAATGAGATATCACACAAACTGCCAAAATAGTGCCTTCTGCTTTGGCAGCAGCTGAGCAGTCTTCAAATAGATCTAAAAGAATTGCTGAATCACCTATGCAACTAGAGAAGTATAAAGAGAGCAATAACTGAAAGAAGAAAAAATAAAAAAAGAAAAAGAAATGTAAGGGAAGCCAGGAGAAATGGAAAGCTGTCAGTGCAGAGTGAAGGAAAGGCTGGGATCTGGGTGATTATTCTTCTATAACATGCAAAGAATATTATGGAAGTGGACGTCTAAGCAGCATTCATCCTTATTGATGTATCTTCACTCAGGACAGGAACCAACTCTGACATCAGCACTGTTGAGGGTTTCTCTCACCATGCTGCAATTACGTATTGGGAGCTAAAAGAAATCTTGAACATAGGAATTTGTCTGTCTTTAAATATACAATAGATATGGCTGGGAAACCATTTCATCTAACATAGGCAACTGAAAGAAAATGCTTTTTTAAAATTTTGCTTTCTCCCAAATCAGAAAATGCAGCTATTTTCAGCAGAAGTGGAATACAAGCAATTGCCTGCTACCGAGTTTGGGGGTCTTTGATTTCATTATGCTGTGAAATAGTACTTCAACATAAATATTCATAGCTTTATGCTTAACTTTAAACAGCTGCCTAAGCTGCTTGAGTTTATAGACCTGGTCTTCATATGTCAAATGACCAGGCGCACGCAGAGAGAAAAAGCAGAGTTTCCAAAAAGATTCAAAAACAAGAAAAAAAACACCACCGTTCTGTGGCATTTTTAAAAAGTCTAAAGCATATCTCCAGAGCTTTTGAAATCAGATGCTAAATGCAGCAGGTAGATTTAGAGGAAACAGAAGGGGCTCCTCTAGTTTGCACAGTACTGTCTCTTGAACAGCGTTTGATTCTGCAGTTACAATTGCACAGTGAATAGTAACGAACTGAAGAACTCCTGAAGCCATATGAGGAAAATCTATACAGGGCCTCACTCTGTAACATTCACTAGATGTGGAAATGCAGGTCAATGGGATAAATACAGTAAACTACAATATTAATCTGCATTTCTTGCAGTGCTGGGAGCTGTTGTCCAAGCTAATTAGCATATATCTTGCTGACAGATTAATAATTTTTTATCTTATGTAACTACAGTACAAACGTCTTTTTCTGGAAATAAAATGAAGTGCTTTCACTCTACAATTCAGAGCTGCTTCATAATACTTTTTTTTTTTTTTTCCCTACTAGAAATACCTGCCTTGTGTTTAGAACTTGGGCCCAGTGTTCTAAACATTCTAGTAAATAGAGCCTATCAGAGTTTCGCTGAACTAACAGTCACTGGATTTAAAAGGTAATTAAAATGATTTCAAGCATTTTCTCTCATTCTGATGACTCGGCATCAACTTTTGCACCAAGTTTGCAAAACAGTTCGTTAGTGCCTGGTAGTGTTAATGGACACAATGATCCTATCCCTGTCTTTTCACACTAGCAAGCTCACACAGTGGAAAATTTTACCTTTGAAACCTTACTTACATTTCCCTTTCCCTCTCTTTTTTGCTATTATCTACTTTGCTCTTTCTCACCATAGTGCAGTTTTAAATATTTACTGTGGTTGGATAACCAACCAGTGGAAGTACTCTTTTTAGTTGCAAATGTTCTTTTTATCATGCGCAACATTGTTGTCTTTTTTATTGTTAGAGAGTCATTGCAATTAAAGACGCAAAAGGCTTCTGAGGTCATCTAGGCATACTCATGCTAGTGCAGGATTGTTCTCTGCAGAATGCTTGATCTCTATCTTGTTGTGAAAGGCCCAAGCCATGGAATGTCTTTGGGTAGTTATTCTTTCCAAATTCTTCCCAATTATGTATCCAGACTCTTAGAAAATTCTTTCCAACTGCATTTGGCTTAAAAAGCCCTTTCTGCTTTTTCTTTCCTCTTATCGCTTCCTTTGTCATGGCCATGCCTTCCATGTAGCATCTACAAACTCTGTCTCCTGAACACATCTGGGCCCCCAGCAGGTCTTTGTTGACATCATCTGAGTCTGGAAGAGTTGTACTCGGAATACAGAACCCTCCCTGCAAAAGGCAGAGCTCACATCCCCTGAGATCTTTCAGGTGTTGCCTGCCCTGGCCATACGCACTTCTGCCGGGCCCTTCAAGGTCAGTCCAGATGCTCTCTGAACAACTAAGATTCACATTTAAACTTAATAGAGGGGAAAGTGGTGTGAACGAAAGCAGATCTGATCCCAAGGTCTGCACAGCACCCACAAGTCCCATTCATTTTAGTATGGTTTTTCAGCTTTGCATATTTCTTGGCAACATGTCCTGATGGAGAGAAGGCCAAAAGGAGGACAGTGGTGCTATGAATAGCTATGCTTGCAATTCTGCAAGGTGCTGAGTGCCCTTTCTCAAATTTCTGCAGTGATGGATCTGATCAAGGCACAAAGTAGCTTCACCCATAAATAGAATGGGGAAGAACCAATTTTCTCAGTTCAGGAGGTAGCATATGACCATGTGCCCATACAGCTAACCGGTCTCTTTCTCTCTAAAGAGGGTGGTTTTATCCATACTACCTAACAGAAACCATGAAGTTCTCATAGTTCCATTTCTCAAACTGCTCTGGAAGGTTGTCCAAGGGACCATTAGCTGTCCAAGGGACCATTAGCTGTCCAAGGCCAAAACTGTACCTGAAAGCATGCTGAAGGTTTAATATGAGGGATAGATGTGTTCCAGTGCTTCAGTCAGTGTCCTAGACTGTTTCCTCTCCATATTTTTATATAGCCACAGGACCCTTAAATACTCCTGCTGTCATTCTTCTCCCCCATGTGCATACACTGATGGTGAAACGCTTCTACCACATGGATTACTTTATAAATAAGTTGCATTTAGAAAAACCAAGGAGACCAAAAAAATCTCTACAGTTTGCAGACCTAGGCCCTGTGTACACTGATACTGTCCTGAGTTAGTCTCTGCACCAAAGATCCTGCAATCTACATAAATCAGGCAGGCAAGAAATGAGGGTCAGGAGGCATTATTTTCTATGTTTGTAGAACACAGAAATGTAGGAGATGTAGAAGATTGTGTGTGAGATCCAGAAAAGGATTGAGGAGCCCTAAAGTGAAATTTGGGCACCTACATGTAAAATGTGATCATGAGGATCCCAGGTTAAGCACTACTAACCTCAAAAGTGCCTATATTCTAGAGACAGTGTCTAGAGATACACTTTTCATTTAAAAATCCCCACTGACCTAAAATCCTGCTTCTGCACAGTACATCTCATCACTCCTGGTAGTCCTGAGCAGCTTAAAGGCTTTTTCAAGCTCAGGTGTCACAAAAACTAAAAAAAAAGAGGAGTTTACCCACCTTTGCTCCCTCACAGCAGTGATCTGACACGCATTATAATACCTAAGTCTTCAAAGTCCCTAAAGAAGGAGTGGTGGCCACTGCTACCTTTAAAAATCCAGCCACAGAGGAGCCCCCCTGCACTTTACAGGCAGTGGTTGAGAAGGTTTCAGGAAGGAATAGCAGGGGGAGCCCCGGACTCTACTTACAAGCAACAGAGAGTCTAAACTTTAGACTGGGAAAGCATTTTAAGTTAATGATGGATCATGACCCAGGCATTCATTAAATTAAATGGTGAATAATATTATCAGGATAGGATGCCAGATTCTGGTGGTTTTCCTTGTCAGTGTACCACTGTTCACATGAGAAACGTTCAATGAAGACAATCCTGTCTTTGAAATAAAAATGACATTTCCAATAGCAAAGATGACCAAGATGGGGAGCAGGTGATTGGGTCTGTGCAAGGACACTGAGGTCCAAAAAAGCAAAGCAATTTTAAGAGGAATGCCAGAACGCCAGTAGCAGTAAAGAAGCAGGATGCCAAGGAGGCTCATTACTGCAGAGAATACTCTTGCATGCTGAAACTTAGAAGGGACACCAGGCATGTCAGCTCTCAGTGGCCAGAAGGGAGCTAGAAGTGTAAGACTGAATGCGAAGGCAAAGAGACTGTTTGGAAGGACTGGGTTAGCAGGAGTCTGGACAACCAAAGCCACAACAGCCCTGGGAAATCCATGACATGGGACATGCAGGGGGCCCATGACCATTGATCTCTGTATAGAGAAGGTCAGGGTTCAGTTTCTTCCTCTGCCTCAGGGGATCCAAGGCTCATGTCCTACCTCCCAGGAGAGCTCTCTGGCCAATGAGCAATACGCTGTTTTGGGTGAGGATGCTCTTGTCCATCCTGTCCAAGATGTGCCACTAAGCAGAAAGGAATTTATGAAACCAGAGGAAGAATACAAGTGCATTGGGGCATGCTGCAGGAGTATGGGAGAAACATGCTTAAGTTAGAGTATGGTAACAGGAGTTATTGTCAGTGTGGCTGCTGGATTTCTGTGAAATAAAATCCTCCATGCCCTCTGCAGAGCCATCCTTCTTCTCCCCAGTTGTCTGAAGCCCTAGCAGTTTGGCACAGACAAGGTGTGACTATTAATCATCGTCCCATCTCCAGAGATGTTACCACCAGGAGCTTTCACTCTCTAACAAAGTGAAAATCTTCAAAGCTACATGAAAGGAAAACATTTAAGCATACCAAAAGAAAAAAAAAGTGGGGAGTTAACTGCATGAATGTGGTGCTTCTGCAGGCAGTTGATTAGCACAGATTAGTGTATCTCTGCTTTTCTGTAAGAATTTCAGAATGAAAAAAGGTTAATTTTCACCTCAAATCAACTGATGTTAAGAAGATAGTATTTGCTAAATTGGAGATTGTCTTACAATGAGATACTTTGTAGAGAAATAGTATATGTAGTTTAACCTGTGTCCAAAACTGTTATTTCCCCAGTATAAAGAATTCATATCACAGGACTTAAATTTCACTCCTTAATTGGGTAAAACTCTCACTGGCTTCACTGGAGTTGCCCGGCTGGATATCGACATCAATGGGGCTACCCATAAAATAGTGTTAGTAAATAATATTTAATAGAATCTAAACGTAGGTAATCCATGACGTTAATGTGGCTTTAAAATAGTTGCACCATTTCAGCTGCAGTTGGTTGAGTGAACATTTAGTTGTCAATTCAGGTAGACATTGTAGGATCTGCTGATACCCTTGGAAACTATACCCTGCCTAACGCTAAACCTGATATAGCTGTAAGAGCCGAAGTTCCTGTTGAGAGCAGTGTGGGCAAACCCTTACTGTAACTGGAAAATTGCAGCATTCGTATTGAAGTTCACCCTGAAATGTGCAAAGAATGCTCCCAGCTCCAACACATTTTCAAACATAAATATAAATTTAATCTTTATGTGTATGCATAAGTATACATTTACACGAGTGTATGAAAATGAGTGTAAGCCTGCACTGTCATTTTAGCTGAACTATGTAGGCTGTAACATAAATGCCTTTGAACACAAAACCAGCACAGAAGAACTTGCCTGTCACAGACTAATGCACAAGAGTCACACAATCTCAGAATCAAGGAAGTGGTTTAGCCTCAATTCAGCCCATTATATCTATTGTGTCTCTTAGGCACAGCATTTCTCCAAAGGTCTGTGTGTCTCCAGATTGTTATAATGTGAACCATCGCACCTTGTAGTACTAGTTTCATAAAGTGGTCTTGTCTTCCTGCATCTGGAAATGTGAGTACACTTAGGATGGCACTTTTACTTGGGGTGCTGCTTCACCAGGAGACTTAATTACTTCCAAAATTGCCTGCTAACTGAGTATGCCTCACTTGAGAGGTTCTACTCTTCCAAACCACTTGACTTTGTAATACATCTTTATATGTAAAATCGTCCAGTATCACTCTGCACATCCAGGACAAAGCTCCAAGGGGCTCTGCTGAGGAGAGCCCACCTGTCCATCTGGAGCCAGTGCAGACCTTGTAATTTCTCTACTCCTCTTTCTAGCGCCCAACACCACAGCAGCCCCCGGCTGCCATGAGCAACATGGAAGCTCCTGAGCAACCCTTGGATCAGGGCTTTTTGAGTCCCTATGGCCATGTCAGCTTGAAGGCTCTTGAGTTCCTACAGTCTGTGTCAGGACAGTGCACAGGACATGCTCAGGACCTGCTGAATATCTGAAGCCTTCGCCCATGTATTTCTTGTCGTGTTGTCAGGGCACAGGGCAGACTCTAACCTCTCAAGAGTTTGTAAATTAGCCAATTCTAGGCGAACTATCAGCAGTAATACAAAAGGCAGCTCTTGATGTGTTATAATTTAATTCCTTTCTCTCAAGTATGGATTTCTTGAAAGTATTTCTCTGCAAAACATCTAAATGGGTTTAGGGTTTTTTTTTCCCTCTTATCTTGTTTTGGCAAATGGGAAAGTTTCAACAAGAAAACACAGAAAACAGCCTGAGGTGAATATGTGGAAAATATTGGGCCAAACAGTTACAGTTTAATGAAGTAAAAAGTCCAAAAGTCTAGAGAGAAAATTTTAGGTAAACATGACTGCAATTACTAGTTCCACCTTTGAAGTATTTCCTGACAGTTTTCTTCTCTCACACATTAAAATAAAGGAATTAAGTGAAAGATTTAAATGAACTAAACTCAGAGCTTTTATTCCAAACTCAGTTTCAGATTTAGTCGTGCGAAATATTTGCCACCAAACATTAGGATTTCACAGTATCTTCTTGCTTTAGGGCATTATTCAGAAGGCTTTTAGGTATTATCTTTCTTATTGACAGTAAAGTTTACTATACTGAGGGGTGGCAAACAGATTAGGAAAAGCCCGAGCTCTTCCACCAAAGCTGGATGAGGAAGCTGGGCCTGTGCACTCTGTTCTCAAGACTTCAAACACATCAGATTCTCCCCCCATCATTTTTGCATAATCCAGTGGAATCTGACAAACAAAAGACTCTCAGAAGTCAGATGGCATTTAATTTGAGTAGTAGGTAATCAGTGAAAGAGAGTATCCTGGAGAGAAGGTAATTTGTCTTGAGCTGACAATTTGAGATGGATGTGCTGGGGTTATCTGCAGTGTCAGTTCAGTCAGAGATGAACTGAACTCCATTTCTCTTGCTAGAAGTCTAAATCAACAGAGACCTCGCAGATAATGAGCTATTTAACGAGTTCTCCCTTCTCCTTGCTAGAGATCTCACATCTTTTCTCACAGAAAGAGTACTTGAAAGGAAAAGGAAAGGGGAAAAAGGAAATGACAAAAGGGAAAGAAAGCAGACGTAAAGGGAAATTTGCTTAGTAAATTAACTATGAGAGCTGCATTAATCTAATCTAACTAATGGTACATTCCCCCCTCAATTGGAGTAGATTGAGGGAGTCAGATAAACCACACCACCCTCCTGTCTCTTGGCTCTGCTATCCCGGCTGTGGTTCATGGACCACTGAAAGGCTGTAGAGTGCTTGCTGGAGTCATTGGAGAAATGCTGGGCCTTTTCTTAATAAACTATTACCTTTTGGGCATTGCTTAATTGGCCAAACCTCAGTTTCTGTTTTGGAGTAGAAGCTGTGTTATTTTAACTCTGAGTAGAGGCCAGATGAATTCTGGTCACTTTAAATGGGATCCAATGCCATCCAATTTGAGTTTAAATATGTTCTTATGTTAATGGAGAGAAATGAAATTAAAACCTCATTTTAAGAAACTGAATGCCCAGAGAAACAGAAAAGCTATGAGAACAAATTGCTAATGATGTTACTTTAGAAAATATGTGCCATTCACTTAGGAAATGTGACTATTTTTTTCATTGACTTTTTCTGAGGAATGGCACGTACTGGAGGGGACAGCATTTGAATAATGTGAACCTACTATATGTTTATATATAGTTTATGGGTCTAAATCAAGATCAGCGTTATCATAACATAAAGTTTCCAAAAGCTTCTAGCTAAAGGTCATGGCTCAAGAAAAAAAAAAAAATATTTAAATCCTGTTCAGGAAACCACTAAAATATGCTCTTAACTTCAGAACTTAAAACTTTAAAGCCAATGGCACTGAAACATTTGCTTAGTATTATGCACACACTTAAATATCTGTCCTGAATACGCACACTGAATAACAAAAGAACTAAAAGAACACAGGGTGGCAGAAAGAAAGAATATTATTAAACAATGTCCTTTAAACAGCATGGCTTTAATTTTTTCTGTAAAATATGCAAGTCTTTCCAAGAATCTGGCATTCATTTTTGCCTGCTTCTTTGCCCCAGCAGCTAGATGTGTATGAATATTCCTATCGATAATTTGAGCCTCTGTCCTGCAGCAGTCTGTTTTGCTTCAGAAAAGCAGTATTCAGGTTTCAAAGCGGATGAAATATCTGCTACTAACAACCCAAACTTTTGTTTAGCTGCTTGTTCATACACAGATCTTTGCATTTATACTCTAAAATAAAAATAAGTAAGTCATGTTTTCCTTATGAGTCACAAATCATTCCATTTCCCTACCAATCTCAGGAAGTTTTTGTACATTACAGGCACACAACTCAGAACAAGACCTCTCCTTTTCAGTGGTGTTTTAAATATGGCTGGCCAACAATTTTAAAATTGAAAGTTCTCTTAAGAAATGATTTATTGTTATCTGTGCAATATTTTGCCATTACAATGTGTTTGAAAACCAATTTTTGCTTGTTGACGCATGTTGAGGGGGAAGGTGATTTTCTAACCAGAGCTATATTTGACCTCTTGGATTTTTCCCCATCAGAATGCTCAGGAGTTCTCACCATGCTGGGCGGAAGGAGGCAGGTTCCCCCGCAGATAAGCTGCTCTGAGCCAACAGCTGGGGAAATTTCTGTTCCTTGGAAAATTGGTCCCAGTGCATTAAGATGGAATGGCCAGCCTAGGGCAGAGTTTCCCTAACTGTGGGCTACAATCCCCCCAGGGCCACCAAAGAGTTCAAAGGGGGCCCAGAAGTGTTAGAAAAAACAGTGCTGGTCAGCAGCTGCTGACTTTTTCCTGGCTGGAAGAATGAGGCTGTGGTTTCACGAGATTAAGGCTTCAGCACCAATTCTGGCTTCTGGAGTTCCCTTTCCAGCCTTTCCCTACTGCTTGTTTCATCCTCCCTCCTGCAGTGCACGGGCCCCTCGGTTCTCCTGGAGTATTGGTTTGTGGCTCTGCTGCAAAACGGATCAGGAATTTGATCCAATTTGGAGGAAGACACACAAAAACTAAGTGTTTCTCTGCCAGGCTATTTTTAAGCTGGACTTATTCCCTGCTCCAGTTCATTGCACAGATGCATCCATAGCTGTACTGGTGTAGCAGAGGGAGCGGTGTGTTGCAACCCTGGAGCAAGGCATGAGGAGCAGGGACACACCATTCTGGCAGTGCCACTGGAGGGCTGTGCCGGCGAAACCACAGCCACAAGAGGAGCTTTAATTGCTGGTGGCAAGAGGTTACGCTCTCCAGGGAACAACGAATTGCTTCTCAGTGCCTTAATTGCTGGCAGCAGCTCAGTTCCTCCAGAGAAGGGGAGCAAGCATTTATCCCTAAAGCCAAAATTACAGCTGAGTCTCACTTTCCTCCTGCCCTGTGGGGCATGAATGGCTGCTGACTCAGGGGGCTGCTTGAAAACAGCTGTTTCAGAAAGGGGCCACCTTTCCCAAATGTTTGGCCTTGGGACCCCAATGGGATTTTTTGTCTCTCTGGGTACTTATGACAAATCCAGTGAACAGTATCTGAAGAAGTTTACTTATCTCAGGAGGACATTGTGTTGTGGAGGACAGACACCCTCTCGTGTCACTTACCACTGACTTTAATGGCTTTATGTTGGTGTACATCAAGTGGAACTCTGATTCAGGGAAGTCACTTCACAATCAGAACCAGCTGATGCTGGTCTTAACAGTTTCAGGGAAAAAAAGGCTTGGTCTGAATTGCCAAGAAGTGGTATAAATAACTTCAAGACATTGTTACAACATACTGGCTGAGCTTCATGGAGGGACTCAATGAAAACAGCATAGATTTGGAGAGCCTAGAGCATGGTCTTCTCTTGCAGCGCTTTAGGTGTCAGTGTCAGAGGAGAAGCAACACATAAAAGCAAATGTTACATGGTCCCAGTTCAACTTCCACCATACCTACCCCATAGGAAACTAGCAGACAAATTCATTCTCTAGGTGAACTCAGCTTCTTTTGTACTCACAGGAAAAAATACACATCATTTCAGTGGGGGGGAAAAAGCAAGTTAGACGTCAGCTGTGACTGTCACTGTTCTATTTTTGCTGATTGAACTCTAGCATATGTTTTAGATCATGACAGATAGTTGAAATTCATTGCATTGTAAGAGTGAGGGAAATGAGAAAAAGTTCAGCCCCTAAGACAAAGAGCTGCATTTTCAAAATATCAAAGCTACCTGGGAAGTTTCCTGAAATCAATTGGATTTATTGCCTAAGTGTGCTAAGTTCACACATTCCTAATATATGTATAAATCCACTTAAAAAATATAATTTAGATTCCTACATCATTTATACACCTTTAAAAATTTACCAGGAGCCTGTTTATAGACCAGAGTTGAGAACTCCATGACTTTGGGCATCACGCTGGTTTTAAATAGAGAAGATGTTATGAAATCTAAACACTAACTTTACCCACATCCAGCCAGAATAAAGACAGAAGGATGTCTCCAAGGGGTGGCAACCTCACCCTGCTGCCTTGTTCAGAGGCTGTGCAAGATCACCATTTCCCTTTCATGTGGCACCTTTCATCAGTGGAAGAACCCTATTTCTGCCACTCGTGTAGGTCAGAAACCCCTCACACCGGCATTATGCCTCATGCTGCTAAGTCAAGTTTTCCTCGGTGATCTCCACCAGTGTAGGTTTTCAAGGCTTGGATTTTAATGTTGTCCCTAAAAATTAGATACAAAATTTGCAGTGTTTAAATCCCGGACTCCTGTTTCCAAAAACCGACAGATAAATTTACTACGCTTAAGCCCAAGGCTCGAGTTTAGAATCTATGTTCACAAAACCCAGTGTTATGTACAATGCTCCCGAGCCTGCCAACAAGGACACACACACACGATTCAGGGGACAGCTTTTAGCCTCCCTCATTATTCACTCCGACTTTACAAAAACTATTGCTGTTACCAAAACATTTCAACAATATGAGCCACATCATTGAAGTGCTGCTGATGTCATTTTCCTCCTCTTCTAACAAAATAATAAACACTTATTATTTGCCATAGGAATTGGAAACAAAGTACGAGCGGCGTGAACTTTTTAAGACCTTGTTCCATAGAGGGGATGTGTTTTATTTTCATTTCAATTGATACAGTACAGTCAACCCCAAACATTCAAAACTCATCAGTCAGACTGCCTAGAATGAGGGGGTTGCTTACAAAATTCAGGGTTTTTTTTAAATGATTAGATATTGCATGTCCTCTCATTTTAGAGCCTTTCAGTGAAGGTGGACCAACATGGTGTGTTCTTCTATGGCAACACTCAGGGTCAACAGTTCCCTCTGAACTGTGAATGAGAGCTGAGATTCTTAGAAAATCTTGTATTTATTATATATTTGCTGGGGGTTTATACTGGGAGGTTTCCATCTAAACATGGAACAGGAATTACCTGTGTTAGCAGCTGTACATATAGATGGTCCCTGTCCCAAAGAGGTTACAAGCTAAACTCGAGCTGAGAAGCATTTATATAAAACCAAGAAAAGCTGTTCCAAGCAGTCGGTGTGAGGTAAAGTTACAATGTAATTTCTTCTTTACAAGGTTATTTGTGAGCATTATTTCTGAGAAAGGGTGGAAGAAAGATAACTGAATGGCTTTACAGGTATTTATGGGAAAACATAAAGACAAAAGCACTTGTTTGCAAGTTTGCCTTATTGGTGAGGGATGCCGGCATCCCTGAACAATTAATGGAAGAAGCTGACATCTTGGCAGAGCTCATAGGGATGGAGGCTGAAGGGATAAGGGATCATTAGGTTTGAGAGATGGTTGAAGATGCTGCTGAATTTGCAGAGCCGTGTGATGGGCAGCATACTGGTGAGAAAAAGGAATAGGATTGCAGAGAAAGCACACAACACTGCTTAAGCCTGAGTGAGTTTACATTTATAGCTAGGTTAGGAGTTTACATTTATAGCTAGATTATTCACACACAGAACTGTGGTATAACTTTTGTCTGGGAGATGTATTTTCACAGAATCTCTCGTGTCTGGATGAGTCCTTAAGATAAGCAAAGAATAAGGAGAGTACACAAACCAGAAGGGACATGGAAGTGTGAATTCCAGTGCTAGAAGAGAAAATACCACCAAGCTGAAAAATCAGATAGCAGGGAGGTGAACCAAAAGGACAAACAGGAGGCTAAGACCAGAGTGATAAAAGATGAAAGTAGGAGAGTCCTTTTGCAAGCCAGCAACACAGCTTGTAGATGGGGCATGTGAATCTTGCTCTCTGGGGAGAGCATGAAGGATGCAAAAATGTCATCTGCCACAATCAGCCCAGGCAGTGGAGCTGTTCAGAAGCAGGATCTGGCTTCCTATTTCTTGTATAGTGATGCAAAGAGCTCTGTTCTTGCCCACCTAGTCCAGCTGCCTATTTCTGTGTGTGTATATATATATATAAAAAGAGAGACATAGTACAAGAAAAAGATGCCCAAACTATGTGACAGCCAGTGCCTTGCTGACAGGTATTAGGGCAATGTGGGATGCACTGTGTTCCAAAATTCTTCGCTTCACCTTAGAGAATGATATTTACTTTATGGGTCACAAATAAGGAATTTCTTCTGACCGTCAACCTTGAGCACATTCTTCATTGCCTCCTTCACACAGCCTGAGCAGGAGGATAGCTGTTAATGATCTGATATTTTCCAATTTACATACCAGTGACTTAAAATTCCTGTGTGTACAGCTCTTACTGTACAGTATTTCAGTACACTGCAGGCAAACAATCCCATTGTCTCCCATATGTTTCAAACAACAAACATAAAACAGGTGATTAAACTCCATAAACAAACAGGGTTTTCCCAGCAACAAATCAACACCTCTCCACGTCTGGTATTTGTGGAATTTGATAAGCCACCCACTTTGCTCCCTCCCCATTCTTGTTATGTCTGTCCTCAGCCTTCTTCATCTTTTATCCCCACCCTGCTTCACCCAGTCTCCAAAGGCAGGCATTCATTGTTAATTAACTGCTGAAACAGGGCAAGCAGCCTGTTTCATGGGATTGAGATGGGAATGGAGCTTTAGTTCTGAGTTTAAACTGTTTTGAAAGGCCTAAAAGGCATATTTTCTCACTCAGAAGGAGTGAGGGAGGCAGGAAGGAGTAACATATAAGAGAGAGTTAGGGAATGCAACTGGAAAACCTCAAACCAGTAAATTAAGACACGTCTTAATCAGTTTGAATGATAGGGTTTGGTTTGTTTTTTTTTTTTTTAATCAAAGGTTCTGATGTTTCTGGTACTTATGTGCTCCCAGATGTAAATACTTGCCTTGTATAATGTTTCTGGGCCAGATACCGGTGTCAGAGTGGTGTAAATCTGGAATTATTCAGGATTAATTAACACTGCCTGCATACAGGAGTTATGCTGGCATAACAAATTAGCTGCCTTTTATTGTTCCTGCTTATCAAGAGTACTTAAAATTTCAAGAATGGCCAAAATAGAGAAATTGTTAAAAATTACTCTTCACTCACTTTCAGTCCACGTTTGCTGAATATCTTGCACTGGTGCCTTTAGAGTTGATGAATAAATTACTGTATTCCTTCCACACAGAGAAGTTTCCACTTTACTGTGCTGTCTTATCTTACAGACTACGTTTTCTAGTATTGACAAAAGGAAGCCATTAATATGTATTCAGATCCCATCTCTACCAGTTATAAGCTGAGTTGTGGATAATTGAAATGCCACCGCTATCTGATTTTTCCTCTTAAAAATGCCCTATCCACTGGGATGTCTCAGAGTCTACCTTGAGGTTGTCCTTGCTAATTTTAGATACAGATTCTGGTAAGAAAGATTCTCAGGACTTGAGGGGTTGATATTTCTATTCTGCTTTTTGAGGTTATAGCTGCACCCACAGTAACAACAGTTGTTCAATATTCCCATTGTATTCTGCCTAATTAGAACATGATCCGTAGTTGTCCCCAGAAATCCATACTGTATTCAGTTTATTTAGACCTAATGTAATATTAATATCTCTTCCGTGGAGTATTCTGTAGTGTTGCAAATACACTTTGCCCGTGTTGATCAGAAGTGAAAGTGTTTCATTCCATAAAGAAATTAGGAGCTCTACTGCTGTCAAATTCAGCGGTTAAATGAAGCAGAAACTTAGTTCAAAGGCCAACTCCTGGAAGCATTTTCCTTTGCAACATTTCAAGAAGCAATACTTCCCTTTTGGGCTTGTGCAGGAGAACATGCTTATAAACTAAATGCCATGCCTTCTTAACAATGACAAATATTTCATGTCCACTGAAAAAAACAGAGTGTGTGAATTGAGCAAACCAAAAGGGAGAAATTTATTCAAAGGATTTTTGCTGCACTGTCTGTCCTGGGAGAGGGCTGGGACTTGGGAAGTCCAACTCTCCCCTATAAGCAACAGCCACATGATGAAATGTGAAATGCAGGGATTCCCTTCCTATTCTATTGCACAGCTTGCCCTAAAGCCATGTACCTTAGTCCTACAAACTCATGGATACACCTAAGAAGACACGGAGCGAGAGCAGCACGCAGAGATGCCTCACGTCTCTGCAAATCACTGCTGTGGGGCATGATCTCACCCCAGAGCAGCATGGCTTCCCCCAGACTGGGTTCCCCTGCTGCCTGCTTTTCCTTTTCCTCTTCAGCTTCATTCTGCCTTGAGGTAGGTACAGGGGTCTAAGAGCTACAAGGACCCGGCTGCTATCACAACTGTAAATAATAATCACCGGCACAGGAATGAAAGGGCAAAGGACTGGGATTTCTGGCTTCTGCTCCCTTGGAGTCTTGGGTGTTCTGCAAGTCTTCTTTAGATGTGCTAATAAGGAACGAGATGCTGAACTTGAAGAACCCAGATTTAAATATTTTGACCCACAAGCGCAGATACAGCAGATAGTTTAAGGGAGTTATCTGGGAGTCTTTTCTCAGGTGAGGAGCAGGCACCCTGAAGGTGTCGTGCGGTTAATCTGCCCACGCTGCCTTCAGATCCCGGCTGCTCTGACTGAAGCGCTTTTCCTCCCTGCAAGGGAGCAGGGCTGGCTTATCAGCAACATCTGAAATGTCGTATGTTTTACCCAGATCTTTTCACCAATCACAGGGGTGTTTTTAATCACTCCGAACAGGAAATAGCATGCTGCATTTAAATACTGTATATAATTATCATGGGAAATATAATTAGCAAGCGTAATTAAATGGGCTTGACTGCATATCAGACTGTTTCTCGATTTTTCACTCAATCCAGCTGTTTCTCACAAGCTCTTTACTTTGAATACTGGTGGTCTGTGATGGAACCTCTGCACAGAATGGAGAAAGAATTACTTCTTTAAAAGCTATTCATTTAATCTAACTAGGCCAATTTATTTAAATGCAATCATGACATTTTCCAATACAACCTCCTTTACTTATTACTTCAGATGCTTCATTTTGCAATGTCTAGATTTGTCAAAAATATTCCAATTTGAAGGTTTTAGAAAGCCCCAAGTACATAAAGTCACTGATGCCTTTTTATGATGTTTGTTTAATGTGTTGCACAACGGAGGCCTGATTCCTGATTGGATTCTCTTAAGTGCTACCAGTATAGACAAATAAATAATGATGATAAAACAAGTGTGGTTAATTACTGAGGACAATGCTGGTTTATGATGATGCTTTTTCTTCCTGCTCAGAAAGGAAGAAAGGAAGCATTGTGAATTACTGGAGAAAATACTGTTTCCCCTCCAATAAAGGCTCCATAATAGAGTAAAAGTGTTACAAATGTCAGGATAGCTGTGTTGAGAAAAAGTGCATAACTACACTTATTTGAAAAATAGCCCCTTTTTTTGTCCCAGTGCCCAAACGTTGGATTGAGCCATGTAAAATAGCTGGAACAATGGAAATGTTTGCTGCCAGTGAAAGAGGCAAATCCATACTTCCCCTTTCATGAGTAGGACGCTGCTTTTATTCTGGGGCTGGTTTCTTCTGGGTTGCCCGAGTGAGCTGAATTAGCTCATACTGGAATCAGATGAGCACTAACATCAGCAGTGGGGGGGCATGCAGATCCATCCACACAACAGCTGGGGTGGGAGGGACACCCCATTCCCTTTCAGCAGTAGCAGGCACCTCAATGGATCCAATGGTCTCACCTGATGCTGCTTATCGCTGGAGTCATGTGGTGAAGGAAAAGGGTTTCTGAAGATCGTGGTACAGCATCTCCACAGTCAGGAGTGTTTGAGACCTTCCCGTATGCCAGTGTGCTTTGCTGAACAACGCTAATTCTTAGAGCAAAAGAAAACCTATGTCTGCTTGGTTTTTCTCATGGACCATGCTCATAGCCCTTTTCTGACATACACGTATATGATTTCATTACATGGATATAAGCTGGGCACAGCACTTTACAGGTAATTAGCTGAAGAGGACATGCCTGATGCTGAGACTTGTAGGCCACTTCCAACCAAAGATGCCTGACTGACCTGATAACCACAGTGTAGCAAATGGGACTTTATGCAATTAGGGCCCCTCTAATTTGTCTGGTGTCAAAAATGCCAAACCCCAAATTCCACGGTTTCTTCTCTAAGCATACAGTAGAACCAGTCAAAACAGCTATAAATACATTTCCCCTGTATCTGCACATTCCATAAATAGTACAAATATAATTTTATAGCAATAGCTGAGACTTGAATAGCGGGATTATCTGCTCAGATTCAGAGAGTTGCATAGTTTAGCATCAACCATTGGAGTCTGAACTTGGAAAAGATTATGGAGTATAAATCAATTCTTGCTTTTACAACAAAACCATGTGCAAGAGGGGGCAGGCTTATCCATGAACAAGCTGACACACACTATCAGCAAACAAAACCTTTCAAGAGCAGAGGTTGCACTGAAATCTGAGTGAATGTTGTCACTGCCTTTGAGGAAAGGGTGACAGTACTCTCTTTTATATGCTTTCAAAAGGACTTGCTTTTTCTCTGCTTTTGTTGTATTCTTCTTTGTTTCTTGAGAAATTATTTCATAATGCTGTTTGTGTTTACTCCTTTGTAAGTAGTTCTACCAGGTTAGGACTTTTCTGGTATTGAGAAATTAATTTTACATCAGCCAGTGTCCTGTGTGATGACATAAGCATATGCTGATCAGAAGGGGACAGTAAATAGTGGGTGCCCAAAGAGCGAGCTGATGCCACAGAGCTGCCAGGCCTTCCTGAAGGGATAAAGGGAAAACAGGGCAGGGGGAGCTGTGAAGCAGCAGCTCATTTCAGTGACCAAAGGGAATCAGAGTAATGGCCTGGCCCATCACTGACCAGGCACTAACCAACCCCGAGACAGTAGCTTATGGAGAAGAACAGAGGTGAGATGTGGAGTAGCTTGTCCATTGTAGACATATCTTTTATGTTAGAGTGAGGTGTGCGCAGCTCACTTGGCCAGTTTCCATACTTATGATTTGTTGATCATCCTCTGAAGTCATCAATCATTTTTCGGTTCCTTTCAGTAGTAGTTGGACAGAGATTTTTTCTGGCAGTTTATAACATCCATTTTATCTGTCTTCTGGTGACATTTAGTTAGCGCTAATTTAAGCTTTTGTGCCCTTTGGGAAACATGTAAGGACTAAGCTGAAATGAAAAACTTCTCTCTTGGTAATTACACCTTAAATTCTGGAAGCAGTAAACTATTTCTGAGTGTTTGCTGTACACTATTGAAAACTGTTTTGTGTACCACGGGTTATTTTCACTCGGCGTAACTGCATCAAGAGGTACTTAATCTGAATCACCCACCTTTTCAAGGGTAGAAAAAAGTTTTGCATTTCAGGGAACTGTGCTCAACACTGAAAAGCTGAACCTAATCAAAGATTGGGTATAGATTATTTGTATGAGAAATGCTGTATCCACAGGGAGGAGGCGTAGAGGTATGGGAGTACACACTTCAGCAGCCTCATATAGGAAATGTTCTAACATTTTAATGTTTCTAACACTTTAAGTTCAACCCCTTTTTTGTGAGCTAAACTCGCAGGGAATCTTACATCCATTCAAGTATCAAGTTAAGCAGAGAAATAATAATTTTCTTCTATAAACAGATTTGGATAGGTTGCAGAAACCTTGTAAGTATTGATTCTGTTTAGGTTGAGGTTCAAAACCTGAATGTTTCAGTAGGACCTGAGGAAAGCTTTATGGATTGATTTAGAAAACAAAAATGTACTTCAGCTACTTCAAATTACAGTAATTATAACTGTAAATAATTAAGTTCATTTTCATTTAATTGTGTGTTTGAGGGAAGTAACAACATATATTTGTGAGAAAAGCACATAAGGGAACAGGTGTTTCCCTGGAATCCCTTAAAGTGCTGTTCCCTGTTTTTCATGTGGTCGATCCTTATTTCTATTCATAAAAGTGGTCATCTTAGGAGAAAGATCCAAAATTATTTTGTATTCAAATTCATTACAGTCCAAATCCTGCAGCAATGGAACCAGTGGGTTTCTGGCTTAACCTATGTATGGGGGGTATTTTTGCCACCAGTTTGAGAAAAAAAAAAAAATCTGAGAAACTCAAATGTCTTTTTTTCTTCTTGTGTTACTGTGGCTGTTTTGTGGGGTTATAAACCCATATTAAATACCTAACCATTAAAAAATGTGTGTTTCTTGGTGAGTTCTATTCTGCCACTTTTTTTTTGCATGACCAAGTGGCAGCAATAAGCACAATTTATTTGGGGTTTAAAATAATTTTGAAATTACAGAATCAGATAAAATCAGAAAATAACAATCACGGTAAGAAATGGTTCTTTCTTATACAGGATTTTTAAATTATTATTATTCCCAAATACAGCCCTATGATCAAAAATAAGGATGAGCTCTAAAAATTTCTTTCTCTGCAGTTGCAATGCAGTACTCAGAAGTGGCTGAACTTGCTAAATATTGACACGCTGCAAATCACTCAACAGGGCAAGGCAAATGAGAAATCAAATACAGAGGAGTTTGGGCAAGTAAAGGAGAATAGCTGAGTTCGAATTTGTCTAGAATAACAGAAACTACATGCCACTGACCATAAGGTTTCTGAAAACGGCAGGCAAGGATGTAGTTTCTTTCTTACCCAAAGGACTGACACAACTGAGCTGGGAGGGGTTTGACCCGTTGTTTTTAATCGCACCACGTGCATTTGAGCATCGTGGCCAGAGCCACCCAGCGACCTAGGAGGGAGGGAGGGGTAGAAGCAGGGAGCTGCTGGCAGGACTCCCATGGGCGTTATTCCTGGTTACGGGGTGCACATGACGAGGGTCACCGACAGCCATGACCTTTACTTCCCCGACGACCGCATTTTCCTAAGCGTGTGCCCCAGCCCTGAACAGCGGCCCGGGCAGCCGCATTTGCTCCTCAACGCGTTTCTGGGGCGAGGGAAGCAGCAGCAAGACACGAGCTGCAGGAACGAACGAACGGACGGACGGACGGACGGACGGGAGACAGAGCGGGGACGCCCCCCCGGCCACCGTGGGGACTCCACACCCCCGCTCCGAGCTGCGTAGGCAGAGCGGCCCCGCCTCCCGAGCGCCCGCGCCGCTGATTGGCGAGTCCCGCGGGCGGCGCAGCCAATAAGACGGCGCGGCAGCCCGGCCATTCATGAAAGCCAGCATGGCAGCGCGCGCGGAACGGGCTACCGCGACCGCGCTCCTTCCGCCCGGCACCGTGGGGAGCGGGGTGGGGGGCGGGCGATCGGCTGCCGGCCGCTGGGCACCGGAGAGCCGAGCGGAGCCTCGCTGCGCGCAGCGCTGCGGAGCCGGTGCTACAGAGCAGGGTAATCAGTCCCGCGGGGCCGCTGGTTTGTGTGCTGAGAGGCAAACTCTGCCAGCGCGCTCCTGCCATGAAGTCATTTTTTTTGGTGCTGATTGAAATCATCTGTTTTCAGTTCTCTGACAAATTAATTGAACTTTCCTCTGACTCAGGGGCCTTGAGACTTTTGAAGCAGATTTTGTCTACATGCCGTCTCCCAGACGAACACAATTTAATTTTCTAGGCTTTAAATGAACTTTATGTTTCCAGAAAGTCAATGAAAGAAGCATTTGTTCTGGTGATAGCATTTCAACTTCTGCAAGTATGGCACAAGAATAGAAGCTTATAAAATGTTGGTTTTCCTGCAGCTGATAACAAACTCCAAAATGTGTTAGATCCTGAGATGCTCAGTACTGATAATGTTGCAGGCTATGAGTTGCTTTCTCTCAAATATATATATTAAAATTAAAAGAGTGCTCCTTAAATAGATGTGAGAGCTCTTGCCGAGCTGTGCTGGGACAGTGTCGAGTCTGTGCCCATTTGCTGTGATTAGGAACACGTTCCAGTTCAATTTCATTTCATGTGGCCGAGCAGGAGCTGCAAAGTTCAGCTAGAGTCCAAATCTCCCCGCCCCCAGGTCCTACATCCAGGGCTGACTTTGTGGTGTGGCTTGTTCCCACCATTCTCCTCATCTACCCTTGAGGATTTTTAAAACTCTCCTTTCAAACATAATGAGACAAATTCTGCTTTCAGGTACCTGAACATTGTTTCCTGAGACCGCCTTTTGGTCATATCCAATGACTGAGAAGTGACCCAGTGCTGTAAAGACAAGGCTGTGCCAGGCTTGGAGACTGATGGAGGTGCAGACTTGTTTGCCATGCTCCCCAGAGGCTGTATGTATACTCCACATTTTTTCAGTTATACCTGTTAATTTTCTCTGTTTAGAGAAAGTAAAGCACGTAATTAACTCTTCTTCTGTTTTCATTGACTGGAGTAGACTTAAGCACATTCTCAAATTTAAGCACATGCTTACATAGCTTGCTGAACACAGAATGAAGAGATTCTGCTGGTTTTTTGTGGCCCATTTGAATGTGGGGGTTTTTCCATTTTCTTCCCTCCCTTCATTCACTCTCAAATCCAAATGATTTGTAAACATTAATTAATTTATCTTTGAAACTCTCCTGGGAATTAACGGTGTTATTTTTGGTCCTTCATTTACATAAAATGCAAGTGATATGGAACGAATTTTGTGAGGCTCATTGGAATCAAACCCAAGTTCTGTTCTGTGCCTTAACTGTGGTGATTGCAGCTCAGAGACCAGGACTTCAAACAGCTCTTGACTGCAGAACTTGTATCATAGGCTGACCCTCACACTACTTCTAGTTCTTTATCCTCTAATTTACAGTTGCTACTTCAAAAAGTCAAGCAGAGAGCACTGAGTTAATTGAAAGCCCGTGTTCCACTGAAGTGTTAGAAAAGAATTAAAACATAGATACTAAAATCATAACAATAGGTAGCTGAAATTTCAACACAAAACCTCAGACCCAAACATTCCTAAATGCCAGAGAAATAGATAAGTGAATCCAGACTCACACAAGATCTACCTTTTTCCATGAATTGGCCAAACCAGCCCCTCCTTCTTCTGGCTATGTCTGAACCTTTCGGTCAACAACTTCAATTTCACTGAAGTTCTCAATCTGTTGGCAAATCTGAGTTTTGCAGTTTGGATTTACTTTTAATTTTGAAGTCTATTACATTACCATTTTGAGGACTGTCACTTGGAAGAAATTCTTTGATTTCTAAATGGAGCAAAGACTCTCAGCTTTATTTATTTAAGTACCAGTAGCAGGTGAATTTAAAGCTGTTCTGTGTCACAATCTGAGACCCAAGTACAACCAGTTTTCAGACCTGTATGTACCCTCAGGATCTCTGGTGCTTTCTAGAGAACTGAAAAAAATGCCAGGAAAATGTCTTAGTCAAATGACATATTTTAGGATGCTGAGTGATTTGCAATCTGCTCGTGTAATAGTGTTGATAGTGATATTTGGTGTCCTTTGCTTAAGCTTTTCTGTATTTATTATGCAAGCCTAAGAGGTCTGTCAAAAGTGTAGCTGGAGATTGGACATGGAATCTGCAGCTGTTCAAACCTTTTGCTGTTTGGCCACAGTAGTTACTAAGGCACATTGAAAACTTTCTGTGAGTGTACTATTAACGCTTCAGGGTTGGGAAGCAGCAGGAAAACCAGTCACTGTTTCAGGCTTTTTCAGGAGTGTTGTGGAAAGGGATGGCTATATTAATCTGGACCACCAGTTCCTATCCTGTATTTTGGTTTTATGCAGTGTTGTGAAATAAAAATTCACTAGATGCATGTAACCCAGCTACGGGTTTGTAAATCTTCACTATATTGTGGTAAAGGAGATTTTCTGTCTTTTGCAGTCAAACCTCCCATTAGCTTTAAAATCCTGCTTACAGTTTTAGTTAAGAAGCACAAAGTGGAAAGGAAAGGCTGTCGAGTTGCTTTGAAGTTCTGAGATAATGATGGAGAGTCATTTTTGTGTCCTATGTGAAGGTTGCTGCTGCAATGATTCTGAAGGTTTAAATGTGCATCTTTATCATGTTTTATGTCAATATTGAGTTATAATGTGTGTGAAAGTACATTGACATAGAGGAGACTTGTTTGCATTGACCCATAATAATCCCTTAGTTCTTCATTAGCTTTTATTTGCTGATATTTAAGAATGTCTTGTCAGTTTACTACTAAAAGTTGCCTGATTTTTATTATGTGTTCATAAAAATTTATGTATGTATTATGCAACACTCCAACAATAGAGCATACCATGCAATTCTCTTTTACCACAGAATTATAGTTTAGTGTCCCAGCTTTTAATACAGTGAAAAGCAGAGATATAAAATAAATGCATAGGTGGCCACTGGATATGACCCAAATATCATCTACCAGTGTCAACTCAAAACAGTTCAAAATGTGAAACAGAAGAGATTTGACCTGTCCTGTCTATACGACTGAGTGGATGGGATGAAGGATCCCTTCCCTTCCCTTCCCTTCCCTTTCTGCAACCGCACACAACCACCAATGTGCTTTTTTACTGTCTGGCTTCTACCACTCCACCTTTCCTTTGTACGGCTCACGGTCGTGCAGGTAAGG